>JAVJIF010018475.1:0-83571 GCA_038442645.1 Agave tequilana
CTCTATGTGATGCATCATTGTGTGGCTTCGGTTGAATTCCAACTCAGTCATGCTATGGTTTGGAGCGTTCACCGGCATTCGTGCCCTATATCTTGATAACAGTCTCGATCTCCTCCGCTGAGGGGATACTGCTCAGTCCTACTGTATCATCTGATGGGATAGAAGCCCGAAAATTAAACTCTTTGGAGATTGGCTCTAGTTTGGCTGAGTGTGAAAAGCTGCTTGTAGTACTTCACAAATATCTTCTTGATCATCGCAGAGTCCGCTTTCCAAAACCCTTCAGCATTCCGAATGGCTAGAGTATTGTTCCTCTTCTCACGTTTGGTGGACGCAATATGGAAGAATCTGGTGTTCCTGTCGTCCACTCTGATTAGCTGGGATTTGACCCTCTGGTGTCAAAAATTTTCTTCTGCTTCAAGCAAGTCATTAATCTTCTTAGAGATCTCCCCATCTTTGTGTATAAGGACTGGTTCAGGCAGGCCCTGTTGAATAAAAACGAGCTCCTCTCTTGACTTCTTTAATTTGCTTACCAGATTCTCAAAATGCTCCCAGTGCCATTCCTTTGTTTCTGACTTAAAAGAATTGACTTTATTCAGGAAGCCAACTCTAGTGCACTTGGATCACGCCCTTACGAGGAAATTCTAATATTCTGATTTCCTAACCCACATTGCTTCGAATCTGAAAGTCATGCGCTATCTTCTCTCAGGTTGTTGTAACCTCACTAGAATGGGGGAATGGTCACACTCCATTGCGGCAGGTAATGAACAGATGCCTCTCTGAACTCTGACACCCACTCAGGGGAGCCGGTAGGCCTTGTCAAGCCTCCCCAGATGGAGTGATTGATGAGTATTTATTTGATCAAGTATAGATTGCACCGTGAAAACTCAAATCAAGTAGACGAGATGTACTCAAGAAATTATTAAAATAAGAAATTTATTCTATGTAACATGGTCTCTGCCTAATTTTTCATGTTTTGAGGAAATGGCAATAAAATCACCAAAACAAAGTAAAGCGAGATAAGCTAGAAATTATACAAGTAAGATGTTCCCAAAACTCTCGCCTCTTGCGTGAGATAGGCTCTCCATAGATGCAGACAAGATTTCATATTTAGTACTTCTGCCACAATATGATTGGGTGATGAGAAAATGATCCGTAGATAGTGGATGTTATCCACCACTTGGGATAACAGCGGGGAGGCTGCCTTGCCTCAACCTTTCCCCTCTCTCTCCAACCACCACTTGAGATGTTGTCGAGTTTGATCAATTCAATGATACCCGAAATCGACTCCTTGACAGGATTTTTGATTAGATCCTCTCTAGAGGGGATGCAGGTTGATGATGATTGTGGTGGGCTGGGGCCTTTGGACTGTGAGCATAGATTCGGTTCGATTTTTTCAATTTTTGAAAAATCGGACACCTAGAGCTCTAACCGGAATGATCCAACCGAATTTTATTTGAGAAACCGAACCGTGCCAAATTTTTTGTTTCGGTTCGCTTTGACTTGTTCAGTTGATAGATTATACATAAGCACACGCATATTGTTGTTCGGATTTTTCGGTTCGGTTCGATTTAGCAAATGCAAAATCGTAAATGTAACCGAAATTACAATCTCGAAACCGACCGGACCGAACCGAGTTACAATTCGGAACAGAATCAAATTGTCGGTTTGGTTTGAAATTTCGGTCCACTTTGGTTTATTCGAATTTTTGCTCGCCTCTAGGCTCGACAGGGGGGAGGAGGTGGGTGAGGAACGTGTTGGGTTCGGGTTTGATTCGAGCAGGGGTCTGGATTAAGAAGTTGGAATTGGGTGGAGGCGGTGAGGTCTGAGGGTGAGGTTGTTTAGTTGGGTTTGGGTGAGGGTAATGATTCGGGTCTGGACCCGCTAAGGTTAGCGGTTGGCGGCCGTCAGAGGGAAGGGCGGGGGAGGGTTGGGGATTGGGTCCATATATCAGTTTGATATCAAGAAACCAAAGTACTTTTTATCGATTATTTTTAAGGAAAAGGAAAAAAATAAACATACAGATAAGTCCTTACAATATTACAATTTTTATTCAGATTGTTAGGTAATGTACAGCAAAATCTACAAAAGCAAATACACAACTACCCCTCCATACTCAACCTTGTTCCATTTCCTTCAAGCTCTATCTCCCCCCCTACCTCGGCTGCTGAATCATCCTGGGGCTCACCTTCACGTTCACGATCTTCACTGCCTTATCACAGTTCCTGGGCCCCGCCATCCCTCCACGTGGGCCCCTCCACTTCTCCGCCCCAGCACCGCACCTCCATCTTGCTCTTCATCTCCTCTCCCTCTGCACACACAAAAAAAAAAAACATTTTTCTTATAAACACACCCCTCAACAAAACATAAAATTGCTAAAAAGGACATTTACCTCGAGACATCAGCGACGGAAGAGAGTAGAAGAGGGAGTCTGTGTCGTCGTCGCAAATATCGAGAAAGTCGGGGTCAGTCCTGTCGAGCTCCTCCTCTTCTTGTTCGAAGCACTCGCGCAGCCAGTAGTCGCGGAACCAGGGGGATGACTTCACCAGGCCCCACCACTCGTCGGAGAAGTCCTCGACGGCGCGGTACGCGGTGGGCACGTACGGGGCGGCGAAGGGGTTCAAGGTCGACGTGAATCTCCCGGAAATTACGTCCATGCCACTCTCCTCTCCCACTCCTTTACTCTTCGGATAGCTTTCTGACAATGACATGGGGGGAGGTTGCCCTCGATTTATAATCTCTTTCAGTTGAAATGGCCATTGACATGTGAATAATTACGGCTGTAACTGGTGGGCTGTTTGTAAAAATTAGACTACACCGGGGCCATGGTTGTAAGCTTGATGTGTCGGTTTGTGGAAATATCTGGGCCAGGCTACATCGGGCCAGGCGGGGGCGCACGTTAGCGTGGGGCCCAGAGCTGCGTACGGAAAGGCAGGGGGAGAGAGAGCCGTGACTGAGAACGCGCGTGGGAGAGAGAGGGGATTGGGGACGGGTGTTTCGTCGTTTGTGGGGACACGTCAGCGGTCTCATCCACAGAGGAACGCATTATGCACGTGATTGGGATAATGGTGAGAGAGAGTGAGGGGGCCGCGGTTTCCTGTAATAATTAATAATGGAAGGGAGCAATGAAAGAGAACGTAGTCAGAAGGTGGACCAATCAATGGGCCAGGGGTGGAACATGGATAACGACGAGGTATTTTCTATCTTCCAAGCTTTAATCTCTTTTATTTTAGGGTTTTGTTTTTGTGTGTGTGTTGTGTGTGTGTGTTGTTGGGGGGCGCGCGGGGAGGGATGGGGGTGGGGTTGGGCATCGCTCTGTGTGCGCGCGCGCGTGTGTGGGTGGTTTTTTTTTTTTTTTTGGGGGGTGGGGGGGGCGGGGGGGGGGGGGGGGGGGGGGGGGGGGGGGGCGGGGGTGGGATTGTGGGTAGGGGTGCCACCGGATACGGATTATCCGCGGATATCCATATCCGAATCCGCCTCCAATCCGGATACGGATATCATTTTTTCACATCCGTCAATATTCGTATCCGTATCCGTATCCGAAAGGTAGGAGAGGATACGGATATGGTAAAAGTAATATCTTATTCGTATCCGATCCGATATCCGAATGTTCCGTGCTTCATAATGATATCGGTATGGAGAAGACTATTCTTCAATGGAATAAGATATTAAATTTTGATATTTTGAGTTGGTGAAAAAGTAATAGTGAAAATTATTCGATTCTTGTAAGAGCACCACATGATATTTTGAATATTTCGACATCAACCATGGCATCCGAATCGATATTTAGCACCGGAGGACGTGTAATCTATTGTTATAGAAGTCAAATGACAATGAATACGATGAATGTATTGATATGTACACAATAATATCATAGTATGTGTCACATTTAATATTGTAGTAAATGAGATAAAAGTAATATAAGTATTTCTGTTTAATTTATCTTTAACCATATCCATTTTTAACATATCCGATTAGTATCCGCATCCGATCCGCTAATATCCGATTTATATCTGATATCCGATTTTGGCGGATACGGATATCATTTTTTCACATCCGCCAATATCCGTATCCGTATCCGTATCCGAAGGTTGGGTGCGGATATGGATATGGTAGAGGTAATATCCGATCCGTATCCGATCCGATGGCACCCCTAATTGTGGGGCTCAAATTAGCGTTGCCCGGTTTGCAACTGGTAATTTTGGGCATGTTTATTTGGTGAAAAATGATTTCAAAAATGATTTTTTTCTGATTTTTATGGGCTTCGTAGATATTTTTTCTATGTGAAATTGTTTGTTAAAAAAAATAGTTGAAAAACGGACTGCCTTTAAGCTCATATTTTGCCAATAAAACCTGACAACAGTTAGTTTTTTCTGATCTTGCTTTCTTATCAAACAGGCTCTAGCACGAGAGCATCACCCAACTGCCCTGTTGGATGCATTCGTGGTATACGGACGAGAGAAATTCTAATGTCTGTAAGCAGCGCCCGTAGTTTATTCCTTCATTTAACTCACTTTCTGCTCTACTTTGAGTATATGATATCAAATAATTTCTAATAGTCAGTTAGGGCATGTAAGCTATTATTTTTTAATAAAACAAGTGACTGTATTTTACTATTTATTTCAAAACAATATATATTAAGCTAGAGGAATTAGTGGGCGCACAAGTTATATAGGCCCAGTGGATGTGGATGTCACGTGGGCCAAAACTAACACGAGGCCCATGTGAGCTTCACCATTTGTTTAGCTCCATATTTGATCCATAACAGTGGTCATCGCAATCCAAATGCCTAAAAATCACCATATTTACTTCTACATTAGAATTAGGAGAGTGTCGCCGGCTGACTATACGAGCAAAAATAGAAATGGGCCCCACTTCGTCAGGAAACTTCTAACAAATTCTCTTTCTCTCACTCTTAAAAGTTAGACCATGTGCGATCATTATGAGTTAGGTCACACATATTATAAGAAAGTCAATCTTATATTAATAATTGAGATTAAAACGATAAAGAATTTAAAATTTTGTCAAACTATAACCAAACATTTTAACATTTTATCTGCGTGTAAACACAAAATTAACCCTCTTACAATAAGGGCATGTGATTCAACCGAAATCATTATGGGTTCATATCAAACTCTTTTGTGGCTCACACAACTATATATTAAGTATTCAATTATTTAAAAGTTCCAATTCTTTACAATAAAAAAAATTTACATAATTTTGCATCATAATTTATATGCAATTTGGGCGGAAGGAAGAAAAGAGAGGAAATCATGCCCTAATACAAAACATTGGTTCTATGCACACAAACACCCATCACACAGAAGAAAAATGAAAGAGAATCAAAGAATATTGCAGTATTTTTTTTTCACCAGTGTCTATATGTAAGTTTGCCTGGTGAGTTTGTACCCAGATATCAATGCCGAAACGGCGATGGCTGTGAACGCGAAGAAGGCCATGCTGATGGCGGCCGCAGACGAGTCGGTGAACATGTTGTCAGCTCCTTCTCGCATGCGGTTGGTGATCGGAATCGCTGCTGACAGCGCCGACATCAACAGATACGCCGTGATCTGAAAGATCAAAACAATTAGAAAGTATTAAAACATCAAAACAAGTAATAACAACAATCCTGTGTCACGTAATTAAAAAAATTAAAAACAGAAAAGATATAATAATAATAATAATAATAACCCACCTGATCTCCGGCGAAATCGAAGGGCCGAGCGTACCGCTTGGGCACGAAATCTCGGGCCGAAACGAACTGGAACAGCTGGGCCAGCGCATAAAGAAACGCTATGAACCCAATCGCCACCAAATACCTTCACAATTATATTTGAAATCAAAATTTTAAAAAAAACATCCATTCGATTTCCAAAAATTTAATCAATCAAATTTAAAAAAAAAAAAAATCAAATCAAACCGCCACCGGACCTGTACTCCTCGTAATGCTGAAATTCCTTCCAGTCTCCGTGCTTGTTCGTGGCCATGACGATCGCTGACGTCAGCGAGAGGGCACAGGTCGCCGCTCGGAGCGCGACCACGCACTTCTCAAGTAAATCCTCCCGCTTCCATTTTCTGACTGTGGAGGTGACCACGTTTTCGCCGCCGCCGTTGGACAGCGGCCGGTTGACGCCGGCGGTGGGGGTGTCGACCGGGGTGTCGGGGGCCGGCGGCGTCTCGACGTCCACCGTCGTTGACAGATTCGTCGCCATTTTCTTTTTTTTTCTTGTTCTTTTCTTTTTGCCCTTTTTTTATGAAAAACAATTTGTCGGAAGAAATTGAATGGAATCTTGTTCCCCCTAAATTTATTGTGATTTTGGTAGGAAGAAATGGAGGAGATTGATGAGGGAGAATGACCCCGGTTTAAATGGGAGAGAGTGGTGCGGCGCACCCTACGCCTGTTCTGGAAATTTCTTTTCTGTTTCCTTTCTTGTTTTTTTTTTTAGAATTATTTATTTATTTATTTTTTACGGCAGGGTGTGGGGCTTATTTGTTTCCCCTAGAGTGACGAAAACTCAACAACATCGAAAAATTATCTTGACACGTGAGTTTTATATGTATTTTTCCTGTTTAATACTGTTAATTTGTTGTGAAAATTGAGAGGAAAAAAAATATGTGAATGCCGTACTTCCAACTCAATTTCAGGTAGGGCGTGTTTGGATGTAAGGAATCCGAGTGAAGTGAGGAAGTGGGAAAGTATAATTGCTCATTTCCCTATCTATCCAAACACCGAAAAGGAAAATAAGAAAAACCCTTTTTCCCTTTTTCATCTCTCTTTTACACAACCATTTTCTCACTTCCAGAGTGCTACAGTTAATTTTGTGGTCATGTAAATCTCATTTATAATAAATTATAGCATAAAACAGTTAATTTTTTGGTCATGTAAATCTCACTTGCATTCTAATTACAATCTATTTTTTATTTTTCTTAATTAATTTTTATTTTAATATTATTTTGCGGTCAACTTTGTGGTCAACTTTTCCATTTTCACTTTTCATTACCATCTAAACACCGGAAACGACAAAACATTTTCCAAACCACACTTCCCAACAACCATCCAAACACCAGAAAACTTACTACTCATTTCCCTTTTTCCTAAAGGAAATAAATCTTACTTCCTACTTCCTCACTTCACACCAATTCCTTAAATCCAAACAGACACGTGTAGTTAAGGGTGGAAGTGAGGAATTAAGGAAGTGGTAATATTTCTTTTTAGAATTTGGGAATTGGTTAGTAAGTTTTCCGGTGTTTGAATGTTGTTGGGAAGTGTGATTTGGAAAATGTTTTGTCTTTTTCGGTGTTTGGATGGTAATGTGAAAGTGGAAGTGGAAAAGTTGACCACAAAGTTAACCGTAAAATAATATTAAAATAAAAATTAATTAAGAAAAATAAAAAATCGACTGTAATTAGAATGCAAATGAAATTTATATGATCAAAAAATTAACTGTTTTGTGCTACAACGTATTACAAATGAGATTTACTTGATCACAAAATTAACTGTAACATTCTGGAAGTGAGGAAATGGTTGTGTAAAAGAAAAAAAAGAAAAGAAAAAGAAGTTTCCTTATTTTTCTTTTCCGTTGTTTAGATAGATAGGAAAGTGAGCAATTATACTTCCCTATTTCCTTACTTCCGTCCACTTGTCTAAATTTAAGCTTTTAATTTGAAAATTAAAAAATATATATGACTGAGTGGGCCCAACACACATTTCCTTCTTTTGTTATCCAACATTAAACAGAACCTAAAGGCCTGTTGGTTAAGGGTGGAAGTAAGGAAGTGAGGAAGTGAGGAATTGAGGAAGTGGTAATAATTCCTTTTGGAACTTGAGAATTGGTTAGTAAGTTTTCTGGTGTTTGGATGTTGTTGGGAAGTGTTGTTTGGAAAAAGTTTTGTCTTTTCCGGTATTTGGATGGTAATGTGAAAGTGGAATTGAAAAAGTTGACCACAAAGTTGACCGTAAAATAATATTAAAATAAAAATTAATTATGAAAAATAAAAAATATACTGTAATTAGAATGCAAGTGAGATTTACATGATCAAAAAATTAACTGTTTTGTGCTATAACTTATTACAAATGAGATTTACATGAGATTTACATGACCACAAAATTAACTGTAGCACTCTGGAAGTGAGGAAATGATTGTGTAAAAGAGAAAAGAGAAAAGGAAAAAGGGTTTTCTTATTTTCCTTTTCTGGTGTTTGGATGGATGGGGAAGTGAGCAATTATACTTCCCTACTTCCTTACTTCCGCCCACTTCCTTGCAACCAAACAGCCCCTAAGAGAAAACACTGGAAAATGATTAATTTTGAAAAGATTGGGGAAGTGGCAACAAGCTTTCACTTTCAAGCGTTATCTTGAAATTTGTAGTGGTTTACTTATTTATTTATTCTTTTTCTTCTCATCTTGAGAGTGGGCTTTCACTTTATAAGTATTGTTTTATTATTTTTCTAAGAATAAACAGTGGGTGGTAGAGCCCTCCGTTTATTAATAAGATGAGATGTTTACAAAATATTTCTTGGTGAACACGAAAATAATATACAAGTCTTGTTTCTTTCTGTTTCTTGTTCACAGAGGCTTTTTATGGATTCTTTATACTATAGTTTGATAATATATAGTCTATGAAACTAGAGCCCATGAAATTAGCATACCATTTAAGTTCGAATGAAACTGAAATTTGTATATGTGCAAATTTTGATTTTGGAACTACTATGAAACTTTTTTAAAATTAATATTTTAGAAACCATCGTATTACGAAGTCTGGAGACTTCCAAATTAAACAAGCAAATTCATAAAGCTTTCAGATAATAGATGAATTCCTTGGTTTAAATAAAAAGATAAATCAGAAGGGAAAAATATAATTGAAGAAGAAAGAAAAGGAGTAAATGCAGAAAACCCTCCTGTTTAAATGAGAAGAAAACCTTCATGTACTGTCAAATTCAAAATGAAACGCTGATGTATTATTGTAAGGTTTGATAATAAATTTTCTTCTTCTATTAAATTTAGTCAAGATTATATTTAATACAGTAAAATATATCAATTTATTATCTTAAAATTGTTAGAAATTATAATAGTACAAGAGTATTTTTTATTAAATTTGATAAAATAAAAGGGGTTTTCTGCTCATTCAACGGTACAAAGGTTTTTTTTCCTCCGAAACGGTAAAGGGGGTTTTCTGCAATCTACCATAGAAACAAATGTATTGCGGGTCGGCATGTTTTCCGTGGGCTCAGTTAAGCAAACAGTTGTTTTATGGGCCAGGCCTCATACATGAAGGCCAGAATTTAGAAACCAAGAAAAAAAGAACCGAGATGAAACAAAAGAAAATAGACCGTTGACTTTTGTCTAAGACTTCGAGGGCCTCAAAGCAAATGTTCCGACGAAAACAAGACCAAAATGGGTTTGGCCCATAAGAGATTATCGACAACGAGTGGTGCAACTTAATAATATTATCCTTTAATCCATTTTCTCTTCTTTTTTTTTCATAATAAAAGCTCAAGCCTTTGGTTTGCTCTCCAACACGAACAAAACATGTAGTCGCGTGCAAGTATACCCAAGTGCTTGCGTGTTGAGTTTCTTGCAAGTTTAGAGTAATTGAGTTGTAAGTTACGTAAGGACTCGAGACATCATCCTAAAAGACATGGACATTATTTTACAAAAAAAAGTAACTTTTTAGATGGAATTGATCAAATCTTTATATATTTAAAACCTAGCTGAAGTGAGACTATTTGTATAGCCCAAGCTCGAGAAATATCTAATTCTTCTCCCCCTCTATGCGTGGAAACTGAGATAATAATCAGAGCGACCACTGTAACGGAATTGAATCTTCTTATATTTTCTTTTAGACAGAGAGAGGCATTATCAACTGAGATAATAATCAGAGAGACCACTATAACGGAATTGAATGTACTTATATTTTCTTTTAGACAGAGAGAGGCATTATCATATAACTTGAACGAGGCGATCAAATTCTCCCCACAACTTGTTCTATAAGTTCACTATTTGTAGTCTGCAAAAAATTCAATAAAAGAAAATGTTGCATAAAAATACATGAGAGAAAACACATCCACACCGTTCTTTTATTCTATTAAATTTAGAAGAGAGTAACTAAAATTTGAAAAATAACTATTTTGTGAAACATTTTAAACATGACTGAAACTTCTGCCGAGTTTTATAGAATATATGAGATTTTTTTTCCGTTCATAAAATAAGTAAATCTAAAAAAACGCCTTAAAATCCAAACATACAAGTAATCCAATCATATACAGCCACAAAACTCCCTGCAAGTGGCATCCAGATCGGTTTTGGGCTCTTACGAGCTCCGTTGACTTACAGGTCGTCGGTTCGGATCTTGTCATAGACATATTTATAAATATTTAATTTCAGCCATCGTGATTACTGATCAGATTTTGCGTTTACTCTTCAGTAATCGTCAGTTGAATCTCAATGTGCAGCAATTTTTTTAACTAAAAATAAAAAAAAATATAAAAAATCCGGGGGAAAAAAATTGAACACAGTCCAAGAGTAAACTGACACCATGAACCATATGTATTAACTGTAAGCTTCTTGGAATAATAGCATAAAACAAACATGAAGTTACTCCATCTTTGTCATGGAGCCCAGTGCCAGCATGGCATCAATGAGAGCAAGAGCGGGCACAGCAATACAGCATGGAGAGTGGCCAGATTGGCCTTATCAGGTGTAAAAATGAGAATAGAGGTGTTCATGGGTCTTCGTTCAACACGTTTATTAATTTTTTAATAAGAATATAAATTTTTTAATTTTCTTATAAAAAAATTCTATTGGACATTTCTAATGAGAACCGTGAATATATTCATTCTCATCTCTACGTGAAATCTCTTGTTCTCTGTCAGGATGACACCAACAACAACAAAATTGAAAGCTGGACTGATCCTTGAAAAGAAAAAGAAAATTCTATTGGTTCCAAAAACTCTCTGTCTGCTAATTAATTGCAGATTAATTTATTTATGTAGTAGGGCCAGCAAATAGCTGTCCACATGGGGACGAGAATGATACATGAGAAGAGACTTGTGAAAGAGAGAATCTGTGATGAATTAATCTTTGGATATTTTATTTTTGGCATATTTAATTGGATTGCGAAGAGAAACTAAGAGGAGAGAGAGTGAGAGACGCATTCAAGGCATAAAAACTTCAATTTCAACCCCGCAGCTGGCTTCAAATGTTGTGTGTACCTCAAAGTTATAGACAAAAAACTCAAGAAGACCACAGCAGTAGTTAAAATGATGATAAAATGATGATATTAGGCAGAATTTTTAGTTTCGAGTTCTATAACTCAACACATCACTATTCTCTCTATATTAGTGGTCGAACCTCTATTTAAAAAAAAGGTTTTTTTAGTAACTAATGTAAAAAAAGTAAAAAAAAAAAAAAAAAATTTGCTAGCATGAAATGATGTAGTCGTACAAAGGCATTGTCCTAAAAGAAAGATGGTTGATCCCTCGTTCACATCTTGAAGTGACCTCTTCTTCTAGCAGTAAAAAAAATCTCCCAATTAACCACCGACACCCAATTCAAGATGGAGAACAAGCCTCTACTCATATGAAAATTTGCCCGAATGAAAAAGACAAGCTTCGAGAATCACCAAAACTTTAATCACAAGTTTAGAAATTTTGACAGAATGTAATGTAAAAAATATGAGGGAAGAAGAGAGACTGTAATAGATATGGTTGTTTCGTGTATTCTAAGAATGTGTGAGATAACTTGTATTTTTAGCAGCGCGAACACCATCAGTTTTAACAGCCCTCACAGATTAGGATCGCACGTTCAAATTTATTGCAACAGTTTCTGCGCGGTTACAACAATCTCTCGCACGATCGCAAGTTCAAGAGCCCCTTGGACGGAGCTACATTCGTGTCTGCAGGTAGTGGGCATGGCTCCATCCGAATCCGGCCCGATTTGACGCGCGCGTGTGACAAGGTGGCTCATAGCCTAACACTCATAATAATAGAAAAATCAAAGAATTAGCATATATATCACTTAATCTCCTTTACTTATTTTATATGCAACGAAAAATCAACACCAAAATGAAGACAACTCAAGTTTCTCCTCCATAACACAACCTAGAGCCAACAGACGTAGGAGTAAACTAATTTTCGTCAATATTCATTTGAACTAGATTCTACAATTCTATCTTTAATTATTCCCCAACCCAAAGTCACTGTAAGAGAAATAACAAGTAGAATGATCCTGAGCACCGTTGACTGCATAAAGTCAGCCCTCCCCCACCTTTGGATCAAACATTAACTTTTTAGCCCACTCTGCAGCAGTTGAACCCAGATGAGGAGCTACCCGCTCAACGGACTTTGTTTACCTTGAAATTTGATGGAAAACTTATTTTTTATCTCTGATATTGTGAGCATCATGCTCTATTCTTTTCCGCTCAAATTGTTTCTTTGCTGTGAGAGTTATAATGGTCGGATTTTGACCTTTATCAAGATCGTAACACGTGTTCTATAGCATTAGAATGATCTCAAGCGAAGGACAAACTAGACATAACAGCTGGACCATTACGGGTCGAAGGAGAAAGCATCGGATCTTACCCCGACTCTACAGTCAACCCGAGGTCCCTCTTTTATATCCGCAACTATTAGGTCCCTCTCCTATCTGAGGTCCCTCTCCGACATCCACAACTAACAGGTCCCTCTCCAACCCCAGGTCCCTCTTTGACGACATTTATCCGTAATCGTTCACCCGGATATTCAACTCGGATGGAACCATCTCACTAGTCAGAAGCCCTGGCTCCCACAGCAAAGGCCTTCCGCGGAGACACTCACTTTTATGCTGGATACAGCTAAGCAACATGTTTTTCTGATTCACGAAGTCAGTTACGCCATCAGATTATCCCCACGTTCTAAATGTTTCAGCGCTCCTATTTAAGTGGGGACAATTATGAATAGTGACAGATATATCTATACATCAATCCCAACAATCAGGTGCTATTATCTGAGCAGTTATGAAGAAATCACAACTTCCAAATTATATGGCTATGGAGATCTGAAGTATCTGCGTCTTCAATCACAACGCTGCAGGGTAGTTATGCACTTGGAGATTCATTGAGAAATAAATCACATCCGAGAAGTTGTAAACACAAGAAGATTCCGTAAAATTCATTGTAACCTTGAGAGCATAGTAAATTCTCTCCCTGCTCTTCATGATTTTTCTCAATTTTTAATTTTCACATAAAAATATGAAATACGGTGATTGAAACAGATCCGAACTTGCATAGACTTCCAGAAGAGCTAAGAAGTACTTTAAAGCTCGTATCAACTTTGCTCTTCCGATTCCTCTCTCACGATTCCGGCAATATAAAGAGCGGGGGTCATCTGTAGTTGTCAGATTTTTTACCCTCGTTAAGACCGCGACACGTCTCCCACCGTATCAGAAGCATCTCAAGCGAATAACAAACTCGACATACCCGCTGGACCATTGTGGGTCCAAGGAGAAAGCTTCAGATCTTGCCCCGAGTCCACACTCAACCCGAGGTCTATTTCCGACATCTGCAAGTACCGGGTCCCTCTCTGACATCCGCAACTATCATGTTCCTTTCCAACCCGAGGTCCTTCTTCGACATTCGCAACTGTCAGACCCCTCTCCGACTACATTTATCCAGGATTGTTCACCTGGATATTCAATTCGGACAGCACAATCCCACTAATCGGAAGCCCCGACCCTCACAACAAAGACCCTCCGCATAGACTCTCGCTTCCATGCAGGATACAACTCTGCAGCAGGATTGCTCGATTCACGGAGTCAGTTAACGTTGTCAGTTTATCCCCACGTTCTAATATTTCAACGCCCATATTTCAGCGGGGACAATTATGAAAAGTGGCGGATATCTTTGCACATCAATCCCAACAATCAGACGCTATTATCTGAACAGTTATGAAGAAATTACAATGTGTAAATCATGCGGTTATGGAGATCCGAAATATCCATACCTCAATCACAACGCTACAGGGCATTTATGCAACTGGAGATCCATCAGAAAAGGATTGCATCCGAAAAGTTATAAACACAAGAAGATCCCGTAGAATTCATTATAATCTTGAGACTATGGTGAATTCTCTCTTCTCTCCCTATGGTTTTTTTTTTTTCAATTTGAATTTTAACGTAAAAATCATTGGTCTCTGTCTGTTTACTATGCTTAAATCTTCAATTGTCACAGGAAAATCAAGAGACTCATTCGTTTGTGGTGTGAGGTTGAATGTCCAGTCAATTGTGTCAGAAAATCTCCACCACAAAAGCTGATGTTGAAGACTTAGCTTTCACCTCATGTTTTTAACTGAACAACGCTAGTCAGATTTCGGAACT
Source organism: Agave tequilana (assembly GCA_038442645.1). Taxonomy (NCBI): domain Eukaryota; kingdom Viridiplantae; phylum Streptophyta; class Magnoliopsida; order Asparagales; family Asparagaceae; genus Agave; species Agave tequilana. Next base: position 14,348 of record JAVJIF010018475.1, read on the forward strand.
TTTTGCTTAAAAAATAGTCGAAATCTAACATGTGAGATCTCACATGGTTTTCCTTACTTTGTTTTTCAACAACCAAACATCCCCAAATAAAATTGGGCCCCATCAGGGTAAAAAGCGGACCCCACAGTTTTTTGGCATGTAATAATAAAGACCAGACCCAATGATTAAAGTTTCATTAAAGTACAAAAACAAAAAGAAAAAGATAGTGATTAACTTGTGGGGCGTTGGAGAGAACGAGAACACGCTCGACGAATGCGGGTGCCGTCCCGCAGCAACCAACGGGTCCGTTGCTGTAATGGGCCCGAGCTCTCTCCACCTAGGGCCTACTGGGCCGGGCTGGCAGTGGGGCCCGCGATCTGGACACCGAATCGAACAAAAGCGAGAAAGGTAGAGAGAGTGAGATCAGAGTGGGGCTACATGAATTAACTGTGGCTTTTCCTTTTCTCATTAGACAGTGGCAGGAGGTTTGCAAGGTTTAACTGGTTTTAGTCCCCAACTCTCATCCAATCAATTTAATTGCCAAATAAGTACGCTTACTGGCTTAATCCCAACTCTAATCCAATCACTCCTCAGAAAAGAAAAGGGGGGCAAAAAACAAAAAGGAAGTCTCTCTCACAATTTCTCATTAGACAGTGAGAGTTCGGATCTTGCCGATCGGATCGAAAGGGGATTAAACTGCAGCTGTGATGGTGAGGATATGTCATGCTCAGTGATAGAGAGAGCCAGTGATGGGACGACCTGATTGGACCTACAGATGTTGCGATGCGGGCGGAGTTTCGACGGCATTCCGCTGGTCTTTTCTGTTAATCTCACATTAAAGTGGACCACTAACCTTTGTTGGTTAATTGGATTCCATAATTAAGGTTTACTGATATTTATGTATGCCCAAAATATATAAAGTTACACTTATGCATATTTTGTAATCATGTGAGATATAAAGGGCCATGATGAGTGATTTTATCACATATGATTATTTTGCAATATAGTTATTTGCAAATAATGGTTTCTTGCATAATAGACCCTCTTCTCTCCTCTTGCAAATATACAAAACTCTATCCCTTGTTGAGGAATCCATCAGTGAAAAGAAATTGGGGTTTTGTGGAAGGAAAAAGAGACAGAGAGAAGAAGAGTCTTGATTAGGGTTTGCAAGAAAGTAAAGTGCTTTTACAGATTGGAATTTGCAAGGATCACAAAAGGAGATCTTCATCTTCATCACTCATTCTAATGGCTTCCGGTATGTATATGCATTTAAATTTATATATATGTTTAAATTCTTCTTGAGATGTAATTGATTCTAGATCCATGCTAGTTTAATCCGCATTAAAGTTCTTTTAATTCTTACATTTGGTATCAGAGCCATGGTTGAGAATCAATACATCTCAGAATTAGGATTATGGATTAATTAGGGTTTTTATGATTAATAGTGTCATGAAGAATTTTTGATCATTTAATTCAGATTTAAGAATATATATTCATGATTCTATTAAGATCCTATATCCCACAAATTGTTTATTATCTGGGATCTAATCAGGATTAAAAGCCCTAATTTTTCCTAATTTTCCCTAAAATTTTGGCATCAGTCGATCAAGCAGGAACTGTCTTTGATAACTGCTTCGTCGACTATTAGTCGACTAGCCCGAAACACTAGTCGACTAAGGCTTTTTCCAGAAAGTTAAGAACTCTCTGTTTCGGAACAGGAGTCGACTAATAATTTTGTATAGTCGACTAATAAAGGGTATAGTCGACTAATCCTTTTGTTCAAGTCGACTAACAGAGTGACCCGAAAGTTGAGTTGTTCTCTGTTTCTCTGTTAGTCGACTAACCTCTATTACTTAGTCGACTTACTTTGCCCTAGTCGACTAGACCTAAAACTTATGGTCGACTAGACTTGACCCTAGTCGACTGAGTCTTCCACTATAGTCGACTTATATTGTTCCAAGTCGACTAGTAGTTTCTTGACCAGTCGACTAATGTATGTCTAACTTCAATCATAAATGTATGTTACACATTTAAGTTATTGTGTTAATATTGATTGATGTTGGTCAAGTAATGAATTGAAGTATTATAGTATTACTCAAATAAAAGATTAGAGAATATTGTTGGTTAGTTTTGTATTCATACGGTTTATTGATTTAGTAGTTGCCAAAGTGACCTATGTTAGTAAGCCTTATGAATATACAACTACATAAAAGACTTGTCAATGAGGGTGACATTAAAGACAATAATATTCTCGATGGCGGTTATAGTTAGGAGATTGGGACTGGCCCAAAGGAAAGTCTCTTTCAAATAATTATGAACCGGGGTAGGGTAGTGTAATTTATGTAACTTAGTGGTGTAGAATTGGATACCCAAAGGTAACATGACTTACTATCTAAGTGACATAAATTATATTAGACCTACATAGGTGATAAAAGAATCTCACCTGAAGAGTGAACACTAGATATGCTTAGGTTTCGCCCAAAGGAGAAATCAAAGTGATATCAATAGTTCATCTTCATTAAAATTTAAAATTTTGTATTGATTCGAGGCCTTAATGTGAGCTTGTCCTATTTTGTTTCAGTGAACGTTCTCACTTCCCTTCACACTCATGCAACTAGCATTCCAGCCCTGGATGGTACAAATGTCAATGAATGGTTTGAACATGTCCAATTCACACTGGGTGTACTGGACCTAGACATGGCTCTTTTAGTAGAGAAACCTGATGAAGTAACTGATGAAAGCACAGCAGATCAGGTTAGCCATGCCAAAGCCTGGGAAAGGTCGAATAGACTCAGTCTCATGTTCATCAAGATGACAATAGCCAATAACATCAAGACTTCACTCCCACATACTACTAGTGCATCTGAACTTTTAACTGCTGTTAAAGACCGATTTAAGTATGCAGATAAGTCATTAGCTGGCACCCTTATGGCTGAACTGACTACCATGAAATATGATGGTAGTAGAGGAGTTCAACAACACATTTTTAATATGACTGATAAAGCTGCTAAGTTAGGATCACTGGGAATGAAGGTGGATGAATCCTTCTTAGTACAGTTCATCCTCAACTCACTTCCTCCTCAGTTCTGGCCATTCAAGATCCACTATAATACTCATAAGGATAAGTGGAATCTGAATGAGCTAACTGGTATGTGTGTACAAAAGGAAGTGAGACTGAGGCAAGAAGGGCATCACTCAGTGTTGGCAGTATCTCAAGGAGCTATCCATAAGAAAGGTAAATATGGAAGAGGTAAGAGGTTTCCACCAAAGAAAGGGAATGACCATGGGGAAAGTAGCCAGGGTCATGGAAAGGTTTTCACTGTCAAATGCTACTTCTGTGGCAGAAAAGGACATGTGAAGAAGGACTGCAACAAGAGGAAGGCTTGGTTTGAAAAGAAAGGTATGAATCTTTCTTTTGTATGTTATGAATCAAATCTTGCTGAAGTTCCTTCTAATACTTGGTGGATTGACTCTGGAGCCACAACTCACATAACCAATTCAATGCAGGGATTCCTTACAACCTGGAAACCGAAGGAAAGTGAGAGATTTGTCTTTATGGGGAACCGTCTCAAAGTGGAGGTCGAGGCTGTTGGTACTTACCGACTACTCTTAGAGACGGGTCATCAGATGAATCTTGAAGATACTTTTTATGTACCTTCGATTTCTAGGAACTTAATGTCATTATCCAAATTAGATGTTGTTGGATATTCTGTTTTATTCAGTTGTGAAATACTCAGTTTAATGTATAATTCAATGTCGGTTGGACACGGAATTTTATGTGATGGTTTATATAAAATTTCATTGAATGATGAGTTTGCACAATCTCTTTTATCTCTGCATTCGAATGTTGGTATTAAACGTGGCTTAATTAATGAAAATTCCTCTATCTTGTGGCATAGACGACTGGGGCATATCTCCAGGGATAGAATTGAAAGATTAGTGAAGAATGTGATTTTGGATAACCTAGACTTCACTGATTTTGATGTGTGTGTGGATTGCATAAAAGGAAAGCAAACCAAACACACCAAGAAAGGTGCCACAAGAAGTAAAGAGCTTCTTGAAATAATTCATACAGATATTTGCGGACCACTCTCTATTCCATGTTTTACGGGAGAGAGATACTTCATTACCTTTATAGATGATCTGTCACGTTATGGTTATGTGTATCTAATTCATGAAAAGTCTCAGGCTGTTGACATCCTTGAGGTGCTCATTACAGAAGTCAAGAGACAATTAGATAGAAAAGTTAAAATCATAAGATCAGATCGAGGTGGTGAGTTTTATGGAAGATATGATGAGTCAGGACAACATCCTGGCCCATTTGCCAAATTTCTAGAAAAGCATGGCATTTGTGCTCAATACACAATGCCAGGTACGCCTCAGCAGAATGGTGTTGCTGAAAGGCGAAACCGAACACTTATGGATATGGTTAGGAGCATGATGAGCTTCTCTAATGTACCTAATTCATTGTGGAATGAAACCTTAAAGACTGCTATGTATATCTTGAACAGGGTTCCTAGTAAGGCAGTCCCAACAACTCCTTTCGAGTTGTAGACTGGTAGGAAACCTAGTTTAAGACATTTACATGTTTGGGGTTGTCCAGCAGAGGCTAGAATATATAATCCACAAGAAAAAAAATTAGACTCAAGGACAATATCTGGATATTTCATTGGTTATCCAGATAAGTCTAAGGGGTACAAATTTTATTGTCCTAACCATAGTACAAGAATTGTTGAAACTGGTAATACCAGATTCCTTGAGAATGGCAAAATTAGTGGGAGTGATGAACCAAGAAAGGTAGATCTTGAAGTGATAAGGGTGAATATCCCAATAACCCTTCCTTCAAGAGAAATTGTTGTCCCTCAGCTTGATCATCAAGCTGAGATACCAGAACAACATAATGATATTGGTTCACCACTTCATGAGGATATCGCCATTAAAAATATTGTAGAACCACCACAACCGGCAGCTTTGAGAAGATCTCAAAGGAAAAGAAGATCTGCCATTTCAGATGATTATGTGGTATATCTACAGGAATCTGATTTTGATATTGGGATTAATAAAGATCCAGTTTCATTTTCACAAGCCATAGAATGCAATGATTCTAGTAAATGGGTTGATACTATGAATGAAGAGTTGAAATCTATGGACCAAAACAAAGTCTGGGATCTCGTCGAATTGCCTAATAACTGTAAGAAAGTCGGGTGTAAATGGGTCTTTAAGACCAAGCGCGACTCCAAAGGCAATATCGAACGATATAAGGCCAGACTTGTGGCTAAAGGTTTCACTCAGAAGGAAGGCATTGATTATAGAGAAACCTTCTCTCCAGTATCAAAGAAGGACTCTCTTAGAATCATTATGGCCCTTGTAGCTCATTATGATTTGGAGTTACATCAAATGGATGTGAAAACAGCTTTTCTGAATGGAGATTTGGATGAGGAAATTTACATGGAGCAACCTGAAGGGTTCGCAAAGAAAGGAAAAGAACACTTGGCTTGCAAATTAAAGAAATCCATATACGGACTTAAACAAGCTTCCAGGCAATGGTATATAAAGTTTAATGATACCATTACCTCTTTTGGATTTACAGAAAACACTGTTGATCAGTGTATATATCTAAAGATCTGTGGGAGCAAGTTTATATTTTTGGTTCTGTATGTGGATGATATCTTATTAGCCAGTAGTGATATTGGTCTGCTGTATGAAACTAAAAGCTATCTTACCAAGCATTTTCAGATGGTTGATATGGGTGAGGCAACTTATGTTATTGGCATAGAGATCTTCAGGGATAGATCTCGAGGATTGCTAGGACTGTCTCAGAAAGGTTATATCAATCGAGTCTTGAAAAGATTTCATATGGAATTATGTTCAGTCAGTTGTGCACCCATTCAGAAGGGTGACAAATTAAGTGGGAGCCAGTGTCCTAGAAATGACTTAGAAAAGGGTCAAATGCAGAAAGTTCCGTATGCGTCAGCTGTTGGGAGCTTGATGTATGCACATACTTGTACCAGGCCAGATATCAGTTTTGCTGTTGGGATGTTAGGAAGATACCAGAGCAATCCAGGAATGGAGCACTGGAAATTGGCTAAGAAGGTAATGCGGTATCTTCAGGGAACGAAGGACCATATGCTCACATATAGGAGATCAGATCAGTTGGAAGTGATCGGCTATTCGGACTCAGATTTTGCTGGTTGCCCAGATAGCAGGAAGTCTACCTCAGGCTTTATTTTCTTGCTAGCAGGTGGGGGCAATCTCGTGGAAGAGTGTAAAGCAGTCTATCACTGCTTCATCCACGATGGAGGCTGAGTTCATAGCATGTTTTGAGGCCACGAATCATGCATTATGGTTACGGAATTTTATCTCAGCACTTGGTGTAGTTGACTCTATTGCCAGGCCGCTGAAGATATATTGTGACAATACAACAGCCGTTTTCTTCTCTAAGAATGGAAAGTACTCTAGTGGTTCCAGACACATGGAACTTAAGTACTTGGTGGTTAGAGAAAGAGTTCAGAAACAGAAGGTGTCAATTGAAAGTATAAGTACCACTTTAATGGTTTCTGATCCGATGACCAAGGGATTGCCTCCAAAGACATTCAAGGAACATGTTGTTAGAATGAGTCTTTTGAGCAATCTGTAAATGTATGTTTTGGTACTTGTATAATTGACAATATTGCGCAATAAAAGTTTGTTTCTGTATTTCCTGTTATCCAATTATGTGTGCACATATTTTGTATGGATGTTTGTTAAACAGGAAATGTCTTAACAAGACAATTACAGGGGTCATTTTGGTTATGGACTCAATTAGTAAGGGTTATCAATGTTGTGGTACATAGAAGGGAGTATGACATAAATGTTGTATAACCGCTATGACTCACATTGATGGTCCAAGCTAATTGCAGTATTACAGTATCTATTATTTGGGCTTATCAGTTGTTGTTTTTAAAATTCGTGATCACGTGTCAAATTTTTTCAGTATGGAATCCAATGGAGTCAAAATATTTTGGAAAAGAGTCCTTTCTTTTCTTTGTTTTCTAAAATTTTAACATAATCGGCTAGTGGTCCAAGTGGGAGAATGTTAATCTCACATTAAAGTGGACCACTAACCTTTGTTGGTTAATTGGATTCCATAATTAAGGTTTACTGATATTTATGTATGCCCAAAATATATAAAGTTACACTTATGCATATTTTTTAATCATGTGAGATATAAAGGGCCATGATGGGTGGTTTTATCACATATGATTATTTTGCAATATAGTTATTTGCAAATAATGGTTTCTTGCATAATAGACCCTCTTCTCTCCTCTTGCAAATTTACAAAACTTTATCCCTTGTTGAGGAATCCATCAGTGAAAAGAAATTGGGGTTTTGTGGAAGGAAAAAGAGACAGAGAGAAGAAGAGTCTTGATTAGGGTTTGCAAGAAAGTAAAGTGCTTTTACAGATTGGAATTTGCAAGGATCACAAAAGGAGATCTTCATCTTCATCACTCATTCTAATGGCTTCCGGTATGTATATGCATTTAAATTTATATATATGTTTAAATTCTTCTTGAGATGTAATTGATTCTAGATCCATGCTAGTTTAATCCGCATTAAAGTTCTTTTAATTTCTTACATTTTCTGCTTATTTTTTTCTTTTCGTTTTTTTAAAAGTTCAAATTGCGTGTGTGTTAAATGTTTGTACACTTCTGACTTGAAAATATTTCGTTAAGTTTTTAATAATAAAATGTTGGAGGACTTTTGCCCCCGTGTTTTTATTTCAATAAAAAGAAGTCTCCTGCATAATTAGAATCAGCGCAACTAATACCCTTAGAGTTTCAATTTTCTTGTGGAGTAGTACTTTTTATACCCATTGAGTAAATATAAATTTACACGAGCTATAATCCTTCTAATTTTCTAATTTTTTGACTGATAAGTTAACGCAATACATGGAAAAATGGTAGAGGTTAGCTTACCCTGACAGTAATACAAATCATATGATTAGATATTGTCACTCTGGAACAAGAAGAGAACAAAGATTAAATTTTTGTGCTCTATAAATTAATTTAAGGTTTGAATATAACCCAAATCTAATAGAGATTTTTTTTTTTTCACACTTTTTTATACACGTCTAATATTAGTGGGCCTCCTGAATTATATTTCGTGTACTCGTATAAATAATTGTGTAAGAAAAGTATTTCTCAATCTTTTGATCAAGAACCGAGTTTAGAATTTAATTGACTTAAAGACCAAAATTAGTTAGTCATTACCGAGTATTCAATCTGAATGCTCGTGGCCTTGCAAATCAATTGCTATTGAGGGCTAATATGCAAAAGTTGACAAAGGTGTTTTTCTATTTTATCTTTTATGCCACGTGAAGTATTATTAAGTGGGGCCCAGAGGATTATTAAATCCGAACTGCTGCTTACGCTTTCCTACTGGCTACTAATGTAATTGGGTAAGATTTCTGGTGAACTTTCTGGTCCCCGTTGCATTTCAATCTTCTCTCATGCACTGATGAAAAAAATCCAGACAGCGCAACGATATAATCATGCACCGCGACAGTTAAGGAGCGGATATTGCCACCCAAAAAAAAAAAAATTGATGAAGGCGTGCTTAGAATAAGGGTAAGGTAATCTCAAATTTGATAAAAGCCCTCTTAAAAGGTTCAAAATTCTTAAAATATTCTTCTTCTTTTTTTCTCCTCCTTCTCTCCCTCTCATGTCACCTCCTCGTCAGTGACTACCCCTCGCTTCCCCGCCTCTCCCTCCTCCTCGTCGGCCTCCCCTACTCCTTCAATCTCCCCCCCCTCCCCCATCACCGCAGCCCTCCCCCCACACTCCCCCTGCCCCCATCTGTTCTGATTTTCAGCTGAACAGATGAAAGTAAGAAGAGGCCATAGAGAGAAGAGGGAGCGCTAGGAAGTTGGGTCACCGAAAAAAAAAAAGAAAAATCAGACCACAGAGTGAAAGAAAGAAGGAAAAAGAAAGAAAGAAAAAGAAGTGAGCATTTTGAAGTTTTTTCACCAATAATGAATTGCGAAAATTTTTTTTTATGACATACTTATAATTTTTTTTAAATGGGGGAGGGTGGAGGGTGGTCTTTTTGGGTGGTAATATCCGTTCTCCGACCGTTAGTCCATCGCCTGGTATTCACTTACATCGCTGCCCTTAGACTTCAAGTTTATTTACGATGACTGCCATCAGCGGCGGATTAGGTCGGTACTGGGGAAGTGGGCCCCGTCACGGGATTTTCCGGGAAGGTTCTTTTTGCAGCCTTTTGCCAGATAGCCGTTAGAGGTTACCGCGTGAGGTGAACCAAGGACCGAGAGTTTGGAGCGGTTCCCTGAGAGAAAACCCTTGTCCTTCGAGGAAATTTACCGTTGGTGCCATGGAATGCCCCGGACTGGATTAATGCAAGCAAAATCCTTTTAAGCAAAGCAGGATTAATTAAGCGCTTTAATTCCATACAAATCCACATAGGGATCTGGGATCCGATAACAATGATCAAGGGAAACAACTGGGTTTAATTGCAGAAAACCCCTATACTGTAGCTTTTCCTGAAAACTCTCTTTTTCCACTAAAATAAGTGGAAAATACTCATTTCCTATTAAACTAAATAGAAATTTAATAGATTTTGCTAAATTTAAAATGGTTCAGAAATGCTTTTTCTCCAAATTCTTAAATAATACAATGCAAACTTCTCTAAATCCAATAGAGAGAAATTTGCTGTCAAATTTTGTTATAGTATATCGTTATTTTCATTTACATTTAACAGAACAAGTGTATTCTTTTAAGCAATATTGGTAGCATGAAAAATTTTCAACAATTTATCTGAAATGCTATTAAGATCCAATAATAATAATATTAAAATAAGTCACAAAGAGCGAAAATATAACATGATTACAAGTAATGAAAAATATAATTAGATTACAAGTAATATAGTCTGGTTATCAAATTCCGCATGCCGGCACCTAATTTTGTAAAAAAAAAAAATTACATGGTAAAAAAAGCGAGTCGAGATTTTTGAGTCCATCACTTTTTTTTTTTTGAAAAATACATGTTTTTAAGTCTGGTACTTCGTTTAGTAAGAAAATACCCTGATAGCATATTCTTTTTATACAATATTAATCCTCCGCATTGGTTCAAAATAGATCGTATCGTAGTTAAACTAATAAAAAATAAGCGTATGGTTTGTGTAACACCCGACTTAAATAAATCCGGATTATTGCATAAATGATTTTATTTAACCGTGTGACAATCATGTTTTAAGCTTAATCCAAATTTTTAGAAAATATTAGAATTATTTGTATATATTTATGTACACTTAAGTATCCTCAATTTCACATTTTATACTATGTATTGGTACATATTTAATATACAAATACCTAATAATTATAATATCAATACCTAAATACTATTTATTTTTCAAAAATAATTAATGTAGTGAATTGTTGGCAACCTTAGGGCAAGAGGGAAATGAGGTGGAGATTTTATAGGAGGCCTTGGAAATTGGAGAAGTGTGTTGTCAAGCTTTAGTAATTTTAGGAAAGCTATAAACTATTTTGAAAAAGATTAAATCTCTAATTACTTAATAAATCCTTCCCCAAAATAAAATTCAACTTCTTCTCCCTTTTCTCTTCTGGCTGAGAACGAGACCCAAACATCTCTCTCTCTCCTTTAAACCCAGGATCCATCTCTCTCTCTCTCTCTCTCTCGCTCTCTCTCACTCCCTCCTCGACGCCAGCAGGGGGAGGCGGCCTCGCAGGCGGCGCGGGAGGCGCGCGGCGGCCAGGGAAGCCTCGCGGGCGGCGCCTGGAGGGCGCGCGGCGGCCAGGGCGGCCTCGCGGGCGGCGCTGGAGGGCGCACGGCGGCGCGCGGCGGCGCTGGGAAGCGCGGGCGGCGCCGGGGAGGAGGAGAAGGGGGTTTCGAGGTGGGTTTCGGAAAATTCGTGGACTGGATTCAGATTTTCAAACAAGAATTGAGAGAATCAGAACCTAAATTGAGGTAAAAATCTATAATCCCCTTTAGATTAGATTAAAATTTGTGTCATGGTTTAATTTTAGAATTTTATCGAATTAGGGCTTGATTCGGTGGGTGAAGTAAGCGGTGTTCTTCGCGTGGGCATTCGTCAAGCAAGGTGAGTAGACTAAAAGTTTTATCTAGTTTAAAATTTGAAGTCATAATTTTGGATAAATAAAGGATTGATGAATAAAATTGGAAATTTAATTGTATGTAAGTTGGTAGAAATAATGAAAAGAATAAAACGGTTTCGTGATGTGGAATTAAGAGAAAGAAGGAGAAATCGCATTATGCATGATCTAAGAATTATTCCTTCATAATATGTACATTTCCTAGATTAATAATTTATTCGCATGTTGAAGAATTTGGGAAATTTTCATAATGACGATGTAAGTTAAAGTAACACGGTGAAATGTTTAGATTGCATATGATGGTGATCGGCACTAAGTCTTATGTGTATGTATATGTTATACCATTATTTTAGCTAGTCACTATAGATGCGCAATATCGGACTAAGTATTGTAGCATGGAATCATAAGGGGAAATTATGTCAATATTAGGTATGTACACGACATGTAAATCTTTGGGTGTTGTGACACTTTCTTTATAAAAGAATAAATTGAATACATTAGGGGGTTATATATCTACATTAATGTTAACTCCTTCAAGTGGATGGCTTGCCTACGTTTCGTAGTATATGAAATATGTATGTGAAATTGTATGTTAAGTTGAATGTGTTATATATTGTTATATTATTGGAGGAAGGGGCCGTGTGAGAACCGGCAGGAGGGGGAAGACGGTGAAATTTGCTTTATGTAATATATGTATATATTATTGGAGGAAGGGGCCGAGCGAGAACCGGCAGAAGGGGGAAGACGGTGATAACTTTATTTTTTTGTACTTGTGTATATTTACATGTTATTTGGAGGAAGGGGCCGAGCGCGAACCGGTAGGAGGGGGAAGACGGTGAAAATCATATTATGTGTATGAATATAATGTATATATATATTACTTGGAGGAAGGGGCCGAGCGAGAACCGGCAGAAGGGGGAAGACGGTGACAATTATATTTATTTCTATTATGTGCTAAAGTGTGATAATAATAAACTTTATTAAATTTTTCATGGTAGTTGAGACATCTAACTTAAAAATGAGGATATGTAATAGCACAGTGGAAACAAACTTAGTAAACTTCTGTATTAACTTAAATCCAATTGGCATATGGTATTAGATTAGTAGATTTTAGATGGTTTACTCACTGAGCTTTCAAGCTCATGTATTTATTCATGTTGTAAAGATATTACTGGGACCGTTACAGTTTGAGTCCTCGATGCAAGTCAGCAAACTTTTTTGTATTTCTCGAGAAATAGCTTAATCATATTCCAATATCTCCATTAGCTTAATCATATTCCTATATCTCCTTGGGCCTCTACTTTTACCCCAAGCTTCCATTTTAGCGAAAAAAACGGAAGTAGAAAGAGTAGGAAGAAACACAAACATAGGTTTATCAAATTCTTGATCCAAATTCTTTAAATAAAAATAGAGTTATTTATTGCAAGATTTTCTCACGATTCACAAAATTAACTTCATTTTCATTCATAAAATAACTTTAATCAAACGTTTTCTTTTACTCTACTATTTCTAAATGAAATAATGTGATACAAACTTTAAATCAGATAAAAATGATATGCTTATGAGTTATCATACATAATGAAGTATGGGAAACTGGGTATCGACTCATTGGGTTCAGCTCTGATTAGGGGTGAGCAGAGTTCGGTTATAACCGAAATAACCGACCAAAAATCGAAACCCGAACCCGAACCGAACCGAACCGCTCTAATTCGATCGGGTTTCGGTTTGTGTTCCAAAACCCGAATAGACCGAACCGAACCGAATTTCTCACTCTATATATTAACCTACTCAAATTCAATTTAGTGAATCATATAGTTCATAATAAAAACTGGTGGAAGCTTATCTCATTAGTTTTAGTAATACCATCTTTTTTATGTTGAATATATGAAAGCAATATTAAGTACACCATCACAATTGAGAATAATATTTATATTAATATAGTTCTTTTTTTTATTCTTATCATTAAAAGTTAGTAATAATTATATGAGTTTTGATATAAGAGCTCAAATACGGTGTAAAAGTTTTAGAATATGAAATTTTCAATTCACATTAAGCTTAGAATCTTTTTCTTATTTCTAATTTGGGTAATGGATATTTGAGATTATAATATTAAAGGATGATAATATAATGGTGATTAAAAAATGTAAGAAATGATGGCAATATATTGACCTAACCGAAAAAACCGAAAAACCGAACCGAACTGAGTTGATTCGGTTCGGTTCGGTTACTAAGTCTAATCGGTTCGATTCGGTTTTGTAAAAATTAGCAAAAACCGAACCGAACCGACCGATGCTCACCCCTAGCTCTGATGCTCACTCTGATTTTGAAGTTTTGATATATGAGGTGAAATGAATTGGAAGTTCGAGGTGACCTACAAGACAAAGTCATTAATGTGTCAGCTCTTAATTCTGACCAAAGCCTTTCTTGATGATTAAGTCAAAAATACATGAAGTAAATACTAATAGGAACAATAAATGATACAACAAGACTTAGTGAATATGACCTCTTTTATATAGAGTATAAGAACAGAATGAAAATTATCTTTTAACAATTTTTTTTATTTGAGCAAACAAGTTTAACTTTTGCTACTATATTAATAGACTTTCTCTATAAGAAAGAATTCAAATCATAAAAAATCTTTTCATTTCTTTCAAATTTTGCTTATTTTCTTGAGTGCCCCTTACCATATTTGAGAAGACAACTTCCTTCGTTATCATTCTCGGTCCATAAATTATCAACAATAACTTTTTGCAACACGGGTCCAACGTACTAGAAGTGTAAAAACTAATTGCGCCCTCACAAGTTCACCAGGGTGGCATTTCAGATATTTCCGCGGAAACTAGTGGCAAATCTAAGAGAATCTTCCCTTCGGCAAAACCACGGCCTTTTTAGTTTCCTTTTGGCGACGCAGATCAAAACGGGCTCAGAGAACAGCGAGAGAGAGAGAAGAAGAAGGCGGTTGTGTGCTCTCATGAGAGAGAATCGGCGACAAATCCTAAAATCCTTAACCAACGCTGAAGCCAGTCATGTATAATCCCCGTTTTGCCCCTCTTACCCGCCTCTATCTCCGTTCCCCTACCTCCCCCCGACCCCTCGTCGGAGCCAACCACACCTCCGCCCGCTTCTGCTCCCGCTAAAATCGCTTTCCTCTTCTTCCCAATCTGCCCATTTTCCCAAATACCCCCGCTTCTTTGTGAAGTTCTCTCCTTTCTTCCCATTCTGCCCTCCCTCCGATGATGGATCCTCCGACGAAACCGAACTCGATCCGAAGCCAACTCGTCCGCCTCCTCTTGATCGGAGTCCTGATCCTCGCCATCCGGTTCGTGTACGTCGTCTCGGTCAACGGCGGATCGTGCACCTCGTCGGACTTCTGCTTCATCTCGCCGTCGCCGGGGAGCGTCGGCATCTCCGCCTCCGCCGCCGGAGATGGCGGCCGATCCGCCTACAGCGTCGCCGGCGACTCCTCCTCCTCGAATCCGGCGTGGCGGAGCAGGGAGTGGCGCAAGGCCGTGGACTTCTACTCCTCGATCTTCCAGGATCTCATCGTCGAAGGGTTCCTCGCTCCGTCGTTCAAGTCGCTGTGCGTCGGAACCCTAGGAGGCCAGGAGGTGCTCGCGCTAAAGGAGATCGGCGTCTCGAACGCGATCGGGGTCGCGAAGAAGTGGTCGCCGCCGCTTGTGATCGCCGGCGATGTGTTAAAGTTGCAGTTCGCGAAAAACACCTTCGATTTCGTCTTCGCCGGTGAGAGCATCGATAATTCGACCAGGGCGGTTGATCTCGCTTCGGAGATCATGCGGGTCCTGAAACCCGAAGGGTTTCTTGTTCTCCTTACTGCCTCCACCGGCGATTCGTACAGTGTTTACTCGCTTCAGGATTTGTTCCCTTTCTGCAGGAAAGTCCGATCTCGCGAGATTGAAGGGCTCCATTCGTCGTCAAAAACTCTCAAAGAGATTGTTTTCCAGAAAGAGGAAGCTAGGGTTCAAGAGGAGAGCGGCAGTGGCAGCGGGAATGTTGATTCTGTAAATAAATGCTCTGTTCCAGAGCACAAGCTTCAGCTGGTTCGATCGTCGGAGCCTCTGATTCAAGAGGAGCCACTGAAGCCTTGGATTACTTTGAAGAGAAATATTAAGAACATCAAGTATCTTCCATCAGTGGCTGATATTAGCTTTAAAAGGAGGTACATTTACATTGACGTCGGTGCTCGGAGCTATGGATCGAGTATCGGAAGTTGGTTCAAGAAGCAGTATCCAAAACAGAACCATACGTTTGAAATTTTTGCAATTGAGGCCGATAAGGCATTCCATAACGAGTATTTATCAAAAAAAGGGATCAACTTGCTGCCTTTTGCCGCATGGGTTCGAAATGAGTCACTCTCTTTTGAGGTTAATCATAACAAAGACCAGAAAAGTGACGAGAAAGGAGGGAAGGGAATGGGTCGAATTCGGCCCACGGGGTTGCCTCTAGATGGGAAATCGACAGGGAATTTGCATGTGATTCAAGGGTTTGATTTTGCCGAGTGGTTGAAAAGCACGGTGACGGATAAAGACTTTGTGGTGATGAAGATGGATGTTGAGGGAACTGAGTTTGATCTTATCCCTAGGTTGTTTGAGACCGGGGCGATTTGTTTGATCGATGAGTTGTTTCTTGAATGCCATTATAATCGGTGGCAGAGGTGTTGTCCGGGGGAGAGGTCGCCAAAATACGAGTATACTTATGGGCAGTGCTTGGAGCTGTTTACTTCTCTAAGGGACAATGGAGTTCTTGTTCATCAGTGGTGGTGATCGGTAACCGATTACAAGCTCAAAAAACTAATGATTATATCATGCATACAGCTTCTGTAATATTCATTTGTTTTCTT
Source organism: Agave tequilana (assembly GCA_038442645.1). Classification (NCBI taxonomy): domain Eukaryota; kingdom Viridiplantae; phylum Streptophyta; class Magnoliopsida; order Asparagales; family Asparagaceae; genus Agave; species Agave tequilana. Next base: position 30,316 of record JAVJIF010018475.1, read on the forward strand.
ATAGGAATTCTCTCTCTCTTCTTTATTGTTTCATTGTAGTGGAGAACTCTGTAGCTTCAATTTTTTTTTTTCCTTTTCAAAGTGTACCTGCTTTTTATTCTTCAGCAAATTTTAAAAATTCAATTTCTTGTGACTTTGTTGGCAATTCTGTTTGTTAAATTTCTAACTCTTCATTTTTAAGTATTTAGGTGCTTTTTTTCAATGTTAATTTTAGTGATTGGACATGCTAGGAAGAAGAACTGTAATGAATATTTAAGACGATAAAGATAAAGAGTAAAAAATGTCAATTGATTAGTTTTTATTTGAGTTATAGCATCGTAAATTTTGTTTATCTTTTTCCATAGTGCATCCAGCTTTTCTTTTTCCACAAATGTTGCAATTCATTTTCTTGTCACTTTTCATAGTTCTGCTCACTTTTGTTTACTTATTTGTTCTCTCTTTATTCCAAGTATTTAGTTATTTATGCTATTGTTATATTTATCAGATTGGTGATTGGAGAGTTCAGGACGACAACTTCTGGTAATTATTTAAGAGGAAGGGGTAATAGATTGTAGTTTCCTACCCTATGTTTACTGTTTTCCCTGAAGTGTAGTCCAATAAAAGAGTCTTACAAATGGATGTGCTAGTTTCTACTGAAGTATAGTTTCATTATCAGAATGGTGATTGGAGAGATTGGGAGCATGTCTTACTTGGTCATTTATGATGAGATAAGCTAAAGAGATAAATATATTGTAGTGTATGTACCCTTTGTTTACTGTTTTTACTGAAAAGTAGTCTCATAAATAGATAAGCAAATTTATCTCAAGTATAGTTTCATACCGTGTGGCTGTGTCTATTGCTTGCGTGTTCATTTTGATAATGTTATTGGCAGATCATAGATGTGAATCATGTGATAGTGTGGACTCCTTTTGTGGATACCTTCTATTGATGTTTCATGCTCTCTGTAGGTGACAAGAAGCGCATGTGACCATATTATTTATCTGTCCTAAATTGTTTACATAACAAAAGAGAATGACATCTGCTGAATTATAGTTCTAAGCCCTGTGGTTTTTATTGTCTGCAGCATTTATGGTGTAGGCTACATGATAATTGTCATATTATTTATCTGTCCTAAATTGTTTACATAACAAAAGAGAATGACATCTGCTGAATTATAGTTCTAAGCCCTGTGGTTTTTATTGTCTGCAGCATTTATGGTGTAGGCTACATGATAATTGTCATTGATCAATATGTTTGTTCACTTATACTTTCGGGCAATGTCCTCTTGTGGATCATACTCTCTGCACTTGAATTAGGGCATGCATGTATTATTCATTTTTATAAGTTTCTGATGCTAACAGCAAATGAAGTCAACTTTAAATCTGCATGTTTGTTGAATGAACTACAATGCATTAAGCATGACTTGCTTTTGTGGCTAGCTTGTCTTTAATGTTTGTTGCTCTCTGTAGGTGACGACAAGCATATGACAGTATTTGTTCTAAAATGCTGATGTAAGAAAAGAAAATTGCTTTTGCTGTATTATAGTCCTAAACTCTATGGTTTTTGTTGTTTGTAGCAGACTAGCAGTTATATGCTGTGCACTATGATGTGACCAACTTTAATTTGATCAATATGTTTGTATAGTAATGTTTTCCGGAGGCAAGATCCTGTATGCAATTTTAAGCACATGTAGGATAGCATTAGTAATTTTTATAAGTTTCTTGCATTAATACATGCACTTTATGCAATTTTAAGCACGTGACTTTAGGAATATTTATTTTAGCGTTAGCAAACTCTGTATTTTTGATATTTGACTCAATGTTAGGGGTGTCAACAGGCTGAGTTTGGACTGGGCGCGACGAAGTGAAAAAACAACCGCAATGCAGCTCTGCACACCTCGTTCATTCTACTAGTCAAAGTGAAAAAACATCCTCAATGCATTCACTGCCATTGTTACTATCTGAGAATTGTGTCCTAAATATAAGTTCAAATTAAAGTGTGGAAGTTCAGTCGCTTTACATGCTCAAATATGCAATGGCAATTTCTTTAATAGAAATAATGCACCTCCTCCATTCACGGTATGCTGTCCCATTGCGTTCATGAACTGAAAAAATCTCAACTTAGCTGGTAGGTAGATTAACTAATTTTTTTTTTAATGTTGATCCACTATCTATTATTACAAAAATGGAACTTCCTTTTTTAAGTTTGTTGCCTATCTTGACAGGCTAAGCAAATTTCATTTGGTTCTTTATGATACTAGGATATGACATAAGCATAAAACCTTGGTATCTCTAAAGGCATCAATAGCCAGTATCCTACATTTGACAGCTTTGCCAGCAGTCAAAGTATTAATTCTGGGATCAGCATTGCTGATAAAAGAGCGGGATTCTGTTTAAGAAGACTGCTCGATTTATGGAAGGAACTCATGTCCTTTGCCTTTCAGTGTGCCTATATTTTGTGAGCATCATAAATTAGTTTCATTAGCCAGTTGATGGGTGTATTGGCTAGGATATCACCCTTCAGGCTTTGTCTGAGGCTCCAGCCTCCAAGGTTTTGTTTTATTCATATACACTTGTAGTTGGAGCGTTTATGTGAATCTTAGTTTATGCAGGTCCTGGACCCATGGCTCTAAAATTTATAAGTATAAAGTGTGAACACTGTCTTGCTGTGAATCATGTAGGTTAATGTTAGTAATCGTTTTGATGTCTAAATACCACTTCAGTATCATGTTTTTATACATGAATATGTTATCTCATGTTTCTGGGGCTGTTTTGGGAATTATCACATAGATTGTTTCTTGAGAATACCTTAGGATATTGTGTAAGTACTGCATCCTATAATGTATTAAGCATTTGATCCCCCACACTTTGTTTTGGTTGGCTTTTTACCTGACGTGTGAAACAAAGGATGCTCAATCACCTTATTGTTTTGGTATGATTTTTACTTGATGTATGTCACCTTATCAGATAATTGTTAAGTCACTTGTGGGGGGGGGGGGGGCGGGTCTTTTGCTATTTGCAACTCTAGTTCTTGGGTGATCCTCTGATTGTTCCTTTCCCTACAAAGATCCTGATGTTGCAAAGATTTCTGTAGGTGTCCAGTAATGTCTAAATACCTGCACAACTAGCATGACAACAATGTCATAACGGCTACCCCCCTATTTGCATCTTCATATCAAAAGAATGTTATATCTGTTATATTTAGAGGCAGTCTTTCAGAATGGCCTACTATACCCTATTTTATATACTAATCAAAGTATATTTATGTGAATGGCATTTTGGCCTACTGATATAGGTCTAAGCCCAGGCCTAATGTATTGAATGCTTTTTCTCCTTTCTTGATCTTAATTTCTGCTTCATCATTAGTGTTTGTTTTGATTGCTTTGCATTTTGGTACAGTCTCTCTGCCTATCTTTGGATTTTGAAGGTTTCTGCTGAATAATTGTACTTTGAATAGTTAAATATAACAATTAGGCTGCTTTAGTGCTAACTTTTATGTGAATGTAAGGCTTTGATTTTGTGGCTTCAATTTCCAGAAAAGGGGGAAGATTAGTAATTAAATTTTCCAGCAATAGATACCTGGATATTGTTACTTTGAGCTGCTGTTTCAATGTTACTTTGAGCATGTTGGCTGCTGTTTAGATTTTTCCAACCGCTATTTTATTAGTTGATGTTACTTTGAGCCTACAGTTTGATAGGGTTTTGGATTATTAAATTTCTCTCAGATCTTCCCTCAGTTCAGTATAGATTGCTCCCTATGGATAACTTACTGGTTGCCTGAGATTATAAAAACTTTATCTTATTTTATTTTATTGGTTGTACTGGAATAAATTGTATTATGAACAATTATATTTGTTTTTCTTCTTGCTGCTACTGTTTATTTAGATGGACTGCTGAGCTCATGAAGACTCTCATCAGTTAATGCTGATCATGCTTGTCGGACAAACCGTTGTGGATTGGTCAGGTCAGAAAGTTACTGTATAATTATCTAAGTTCATCCCAAAGTGATTTACAAGGAAAAATAGGATCATTTTGTTTTGTAGAATTTACTGCAATGTTATTTGGCCAACCCTGCAGTTTGCTTAACTAAACAGTCTAAAACTGCTTCTTCTTCTTTTTCGGGTGGAAACTATTTTTAAAAATACACCCTTTCATATTTTTGGCTAACATCATGTTTTCTTTACCCTATGACATAATTAGAATAAAAGTTAAGAACATATTCACTTTAAGTTGGAGGATGATGTATCCTAGTTTCTTAATATTCTAACACACGTCAGATAGATGTAGTAAGTTGGTCTTTTATTTTCCTCTAATTCTTTAGTATTAAGGGATCAAATTAAATTAGCATTCTTCTTCTATCTGAATTTACAATATTCTTAACAGTAAATTAGTAATAGATAGATCTACTTCAGCATCCGTCCAACCTGCGGAAACCTTTCTTTTTCATACTCCCTAGATAATTATCAGATTAATAAATAATAAATATTGCTTTTAGGTTTGGTAACTTCTTCCTCTCAACAGGGACATTTAACTGGTGATAATTATGAAACTTTAGGCTTTAATCTGTATTTTTGTCCTTTTTTTCCCGCCTCTTGATAATCCAGTCATTAACTTTTTCTTTTGGTACCTGAGGGAAAGCTTAAAGCAATGTACAATTTAATTAGGCAAGAACAATGTACTTGAGGGAAAGCTTAAAGCAAAGCTTGAACATTAGACTTGTGTCTCTTATCAGGTGTATGCTTGTATCTCTTTTTAGGTCCCTAGATGACATTATTTACTTTTTGCATAAATATGAAGTCTTTTTTTGATATATATGCACCTCAAATCTTTCACAGTTTAAAAAAAAAAAAAAAAAAAAAAAAACATCTAAATCATCATATTTTCAAGCTGACCTCTATAAATCATCTAAATCTTTCACAATTGTCTCTTTCCCCATCCTCTGTTTGATTTTGGACAATGTCTGGGGACATATTCTTTATACCCCTAGCCCCAACCATCAAGAATTAGTTTGTGATAAAGAAATTAAGTGGGAGCTGGGCTTGAATCATTCAAATAAGAGATAACTTAGTATTTAAAAATATTGGGGCACTTAATAGCAAAAGAAGAAAATTCTCAAACAGTAACTAAGAGAAACAAATCTCTGACATTCCATCATTTGGAAGGTTATTTTATAACTATTATGATTATGGAGACATTTTTTCTAGATATGAAAGATTTGAAGAGTACCTATCTTAAATACACAAATACGAATTGTCTTTTTTTTTTTTTTGTTATTGTTATCACATCTTTGCTGTTAATGAGGAAAGTCGTCAAGCTTATGATTCCTGAAGAACCTTTATTTACTTATTTTTGTTAAAAAGTAAAAAAGTCCCTGAAAAACCCCTCCAAAGTCAAGGATGGAACTTTGACAAAAGGTAAGTGATACGAAGCTCAGATTAAATTTTTGTTGGAACTTAAGGATGTGTATCAGTTTGCATAGGAGAAAGACATGTGAAACATAAGAGGGTCAGTGAAAAAAATTTGCTGATACTTGTTTTGGTAACTTTATAGAATCTTTTAACAACTCATTTGTATTTTCAAATAGACAAATGTTATTCAATATGTATAGATGTTGTTTATTACTAGTTTTATTGTGCATTTTATTCAAAACGCTTTTGAATTTTTTGAAGTGTTTCATGTATATTTTACATATTTTTCGAACACATTCAAGGATGCAAATGACTATTTTTATAGTAAAAAATTCGGTTGATTTCCCTGTAGGAGTCATTTTAGTTTCCTTTATATAATCCATGTTATTTCATATAAAATTCTAGGTATCTGAGGCAAATCCCCAATTCCAGTAGGTATTCCATTAGTTTCTTCAATGAATCTATTAGGTTCCCCATGGGTTTCTCCCATACAAACCCATGTGGATTAAACCCCAAGCTTCCAATATTGTATATTTTATTATTCTGCTATTATATCTGGACAAACACCCACTGAAAGGTTTATCGTGTTATAACATAATTTTAGGTTGCTTCAATCTGTTTAGTATAATCTCAATCTAATATCGTGTTATAACATAATTTTAGGTTGGCTATCCCAATATTAGGTTTGCGATTTCAATTGTTTCCTGAATTTCTTGGTGAACTTCCAGCCCAATTGAATTATAAACATAATCTTTGATTGAGATTTACTATAGAGCTTATTAAGTTCAGAGTTGTACCAAGACTGTTTCTTTCCTCCTCTTCATTTCTTTCATTAGAGAAAAGTGATTCAAAAAACCCATGGGCTCCTTTGTTCGAGGTTAATTTTAGCCCAATAGATATTTAGATGGGCTACGCTTATTTTGCATGAAGCCCAAAGTACTTCCTCACTGTTCTCTCTCTCTCTCTCTCTCTCTCTCTCTCTCTGTGTATGTGTGTGTGTGTGTGTATATATATATATATATATATATATAGTGAGTTGATCCTCTAAGAACGGTTCTCACGAATTCATGTGAGAACTTTCACGTGGGCCGTCGGATCTGATAGAGATCTAGTTTTATTTGATTTGATCTATCAGATCCGACGACCCACGTGAAAGTTCTCACAGAAATTCGTGAGAACCGTTCTTAACGGATCAGCTATATATATATATATATATATATATATATATATATATATATATATATATATATATATATATATATATATATATATATATATGGTTTTCTCACGAAGCTTATTACTCTGGGGAAATACGGAAGCAAATCGCAGGGGTAAAATTAAGACAAATTAGAAATAAGGAAGGGTTCTGAGTACTCAAAAAACAACAAAATAATTATAAAGAGGTGATACTTAGATCATTGGTTTGCAAACTGTGTTCGTTATTACTCAATAACAAGACTCATAAAGATATGTCACTTTTCTTTTCTTTTCTTTTCTTTCTTTTATTACATGCTTCCTCTTATTTTATTTAATTTTGGTTTTATTGGAGTTTGGGCTTGGTGTGGTCCAAAGCTCAACTTTAAACAAATAGATTGGAGATTGAGCTCGAGGTTGAGGTGTGGTCCAAACCTCCACCAACCTTGAACGAGAGAGAGAGAGAGAGAGTCTTCCTCTTCCTCTTCTAGTGGCCATGGCCACATCTTTCTTATACCTAAACTCTCATTAGCTAAGAGATAAGAATGAATGACTCAATGTGGTGAAGAAATTATTCACACCAATGCTTTGCCGCATCATTGTTGCCCATTACATTATCATTCCTCTTCTTTCTTAAATCAAGATTTGGGTCGATGATCCTCCATGATCCTAGGAGAGTATAGTATAATACCAACACTTATGCTTCTTTCTTGCTCCTCCACGATGAACATTTGATACTTTTATTATGGAAGCTTATTGGTTACTACATTATTGCATTACATGTTAGCTGGGGACTTCTCGTAACTCACTCTCTACCAGTATCAAATCAGGCACATTAAATTAGAAAAGATTGTCAAAGAATCTCCCAAAATGAAATCAATCAAATCTCTCGCTCTCGCTTCAAACGAGACATTCTTGATATCTTTTCAAGTAGATATAGTTAGGTGGAGAGCCGTAACATAATGCTTTAATAAGTGGGGGTCTCTTTTTTTTCCCCAAGTGTTCTTTCTTTTAACTGTGATAATCGTCATAATCATTAATTCAGGCAATTATTTTACTATAGAAAAAACAATGCCGAGCAATCCACATATCCGAATGCAATTTGTTTTTTGTCACTCAATTTCCAAAAGAGGAGACGTTGAAAAATAACTTTAGAAAGAGGGCTTAGAAAGGGGGAAAAAAAAAGCTATAAAAGCTATTTGCAAAATGTTTGAAATATGAAAAGGTGTTTTTTTTTTTTTTTTTTTTTTTTTTTTTTGACAAAAGGTTAAATTGCAGGGCCAACTTGAAAGAATCACTTACCAAAAAAACTACTAGGAGTCCAAGAAATAATCCAAACAAACCTATATGTACTTTTGAGAGAGAGGAGATCACCGAGTTCAGAATAAAATAATTAGTTACTCATTTCACTGCCCCAAAAATATTTCAATCTCTAACGAATTCCCCAAATCACACTGCAAATTTTAATACTAACAACACTTACTTATTGTTAATTAATTGCAAATGATTCAAGTGTGTGCATGATTTCACGAGCCCTGCCCTTAATTAACACTCTTTAACTCCCTAGCTATCCTTTGGGATTATGACCAATTATTTACTCGTGAAACTGAAAACTCCATCCAATCAATTAAGAATCCAATTGGTCCCAGCTGGAAATTGTCCCATATGAGCTGCAGCTGTAGCTGATAATTAATTAAATTACCATCTTATATCATATATATTTTTTTCGATTTATTTGGTTGAGCACAACAATCGAATTTGATCTCCTTCTTATTTTAATTCTCCATTCAAACCTTCACCAACAAACTTGTATTGTAAAAGGCTCGTACTCACACTCATTTTTATGGGGGTAAAAATAATATATAAACTATATAGACAAAATTTTATGAGGAGAAAAATTAAATGCGAGTATTTTTGTGCATTACGTACAAGTATCATCTTGGGGAATGAAAGAGTGACTTTATTGGTTAGGCTTCTACGATGCATTCGAGGGAGACATGGAACCAAAATTGCCATCCAATTTTGAATGGTGAAAGCTGATCTCAAGTGGTCACGTGACTCAATCGGCAACTAGACTCATGTAGTACTTTCTTTCTTTCTTTCTTTTCTTTTTTTAAAGGAAAGGGCAAAAAGAGAGAGAGAGAGAGAGAGAGAACACATTAGATTTTTTGCGCTTCGTTAAAAAGTTTGTATTTGTCTCTTGTGTCGTGAACTCGATTTATCTCACAATAAGCTTGCAATAAAACGCTCGGGCATTTTTAGTTAGAATAATTCCGTACCCTGAGTAAATTGGAGAGATATAATGCTTGTCATTTCAACGAGAGAAGAAGGTAGAAAAGAACAATTAAACTGAATCAGCATACCCTAGTGATAAGCTAGTTTCAATATAAATAAAAAGGTTAAAAGCAAGAGTTATGATCCTATTTGTCTCTTTATTTGATCAAATTCTTTCCACCAGATATGACTATTTGAAACATATCCACGTTGAGAGGTATGTTTGATTTGCCTCAAGGAGAGAAAAATGTGTAAGTGAGAAATAAGGAGAAAAATGTAAGAATAAGATGAAAATAGAGATTTGTGCAAGTAAATTTTTCAGTGTTTGACTGTAATGTGAAAGTGTAAGTGAAAAAGTGTATTGTGTTTTTCGGTATTTGGTTAGTATTGTGGAAGTGAAATTGAAAAAGTTGATCACAAATGGCCTGTTTGGTTGTCGTAATTAGCCGTAATTTGTAAATCATAATTGGTAAACTCTTTTACAGTTACATGTATATAAGTTTTACTGTGTTTGGTTGGTAATATAAAGTTATAAGTGAAAAACTGCATTGTGTTTTACGGTGTTTGGTTGTCGTAATGTGTAAGTTGTAAGTGAAAAAGTTGACCACAAAATTAACTATTTGGTGATTTAAAAAATTTAAATATTGCAAATAAATACTAAAAATAATAAATATTAAAAATTAATATTAATGTGAAAAATAATACAAATCTGCATGACCACAGAATTAACTGTAAGTGGTTATAAGTGAGTAATAATTGGATTACAAGTGAGTGATAGTTGAGTTGCGTAAGTTTTATACGAACTACAGTCCAAACAAACATAATAGTTTAATTGGGTTGTAATTTATTTATGAATTATGACCTTTTATGATCTTTTACACGAAACAAACAACCCCAAAAGTTGACCACAAAATAATATTAAAATAAATATTAATTATGAAAAAAATTAGACTATAATTAGACTGCAAGTGGAACATGACCACAAAATTAACCGTACAACCCTGCAAGTAAGAAAATAATAGTGTAAAATAGAGCGTAAAAGAGAAAAGAAAAAGAGTTTTCTTATTTTTCTTTTCTGATTCCAAACAAATACCGAAAGTGAGAAATAATTTTTTTCACTTCCACTTTTCTCTACTTCCACCCCAAACTAAGCACGTCCATTAATGAAAACAAACACAAAAACACCTCAAACTCCACTGCTCTGAAGTTTTGAGATAGGGGGTGTTTGGTTGCAAGGAAGTGAGCGGAAGTAAGGAAATGGGGAAGTATAATTGCTCACTTCCCTATCTATCCAAACACCGGAAAAGGAAAATAAGAAAACTCCTTTTCCTTTTCTCTTTTTTCTTTTACACAACAATTTCCTCACTTCCAGAGCGCTACAGTTAATTTTGTGGTCATGTAAATCTCATTTTAATAAGTTGTAGTATAAAACAGTTAATTTTTTGCTCATGTAAATCTCACTTGCATTCTAATTATATTCCATTTTTTATTTTTCTTAATTAATTTTTATTTTAATAATATTTTGCGGTCAACTTTGTGGTCAATTATTCCACTTTCATTTTCACATTACCATCCAAACACTAGAAATGACAAAACATTTTCCAAATCACACTTCCCAACAACATCCAAACACCGAAAAACTTACTAACCAATTCTCAAGTTCCAAAGGGAACTATTACCACTTTCTCACTTCTTCACTTCCTCGCTTCCACCCTTAACCAAACAGGCCCATAATGGATTGTGAGCCATGACGTCTACAAACAATCTTTACTCAGCTCAATTTTCAAAAAAAACCTTCATGAGTTAAAAATAAAAAATAAAAAAAATAAACACATGAATTCATTATAGCTTAGGAGTAATAATGCAGACTTTGAGTGTGGAAATTTAAAATAATAGATCTCTTAATTGTAACCGTAGGCCCTTGTTGACATTAAAGTTAAGAAAATATCTAATCTAACTATAATTGTCGGTGCACAAGCCTAAGCTCAAGTGGCAAAAGTGAGGGGTGAGTGACAAAGACTGAAAACATATTAGATTCAAGTATAAAACAAGATATTTGTTATTAAAAATAAAAAAAAAATAATACAAAAATAACATATGATTAACTTGAAGAGATTTTATTTTATTTTTTTGAATTCAATAGAGCGGGGGGGTTTTCTATCATTTCAGCAAACTAAATGAGTTTCTAGTAAAACATTGAAAATACATGAGGTTCCATGTAAATTACACATAAATATCTAACTATAAACAAAAAAAAAGAATCTTGGAAGACAGCTGCAAATTCTATTTTATAGAACATGCTACATTACGTTATAACCCCATATGATTACAAGGGCCAGCTGCTCTCTTTTTTCATTTTCCAACTTCTCTCCCACATCGAGGCGTTCAAATCTCACTTTCAACAGAAAGATCATCGTCCAAATTTGTACAAAAAAAAAAAGAAAAAGAAATGACAAAAAAAAAAAACCCACCAAGTCCGATGTAATGAGAGGCCCAAAAAAAGGAAAAATTAAGAAAAGATAATCACGTAGGTATCCCAAAAAGAACCCCTCATCCCTTAGCCAAAATTCGATCCGGATCCGGATCCGATACCCGTTACAGATCCTCCGTTATGCTCTCTAGATGCGGGCGCCAGACTCCGACCCGCCCGCTCCGCTTCCGCCTGTGCCCGGACTTTTTCTCTGATAAGATGTCCTGCGAGTACTTATCCTGCACCATCGGCTTAGTAATACTACTATCCTTACTGTCTTTGGGTTTGGGGGATTTGTTCTTCTTTTTCTTATCGGGTACGGACACAGCGGGTATGAGGAAGTAGAAGCTGCCCCGCTTGAGTTCGGACTCGGGCGAGACGATCATGATCCGACCCGCGACACCCCCGCCCGGGGCGGAGCAGGGCTTGCTGAGCACGTGACCGGGGTGGGCGGCCAGGATCTCCCGGGCCGGGACGGGCCGGCTGAACTCGTCCACGTGGCCGTTGAGGTGGACGATCCGGATCACGTCGAGGGCCCCAAAGGGGAGAACGCAGGCTATGCAGCACCTCAGGCTGTTGCCCATGCTCAGCTCACCTCTTCTCCTCTCAAATTCTCCTCTCTCTTCTTCTTCTCCCCTCTCTCTCTCTCTCTCTCTCTTGAGATGGGGACATGGAGGTTGGTTTATATGGGGGTGGCTTGAGGGTTGATGGATTATTATATTTGGTATGTTTTTTAAGTGACAACCAAGCCCTTATTTCTATGGGTGCGAGTTGATCATTTTAGATATTCATTTTGGTATCTTTGCATATTACCCCTTCTTTAGGTGGTATTTGGCACTATGGTCTACCCGTGTGTATTATCACGCATTGTCTGTTTGGTTAAGGGTGGAAGTGAGGAAGTGAGGAATTGAGGAAGTAGTAATAATTCCCTTTGGAATTTGGGAATTGGTTAGTAAGTTTTCCGGTATTTGGATGTTATTGGGAAGTGTAGTTTGAAAAATATTTTGTCTTTTCTGGTGTTTGAATGGTAATGTAAAAGTGGAAGTGGAAAAGTTGACCACAAAGTTGACCGTAAAATAATATTAAAATAAAAATTAATTAAGAAAAATAAAAAATAGACCGTAATTAGAATGCAAGTGAGATTTATATGATCCAAAAATTAACTGTTTTGTGCTACAATTTATTATAAATGAGATTTACATGACCACAAGATTAACTGTAGCACTCTGGAAGTGAGGAAATGGTTGTGTAAAAGGAAAAGAGGTTTTCTTACTTTCTTTTTCCGGTGTTTGGATAGATAGGGAAGTGAGCAATTATAATTCCCTATTTCCTTACTTCCGCCCTATTCCTTGCAACCAAACAGCCAAGCAAGTAGTCCCACATGAGACAGACAACTGACCGCGTGAGCTGTGCGGTTTATAATAATCTTAATAAACTCAAAATTTAACGCTCTTAAATTTGTGGAGTTACCAGGGTAATTGTTATAACTTTTTTATTTTATTTTATTTTATTTTATTTTATCCAGTTTGAAAATATGTAGCATTTAGCAAAAGTAATCCTGAAACATATGCTAATAAATCACTGTGAGAATTTATAATTGCTGCCGAGCTTGAGTAGTGTGTTTACGAACAAGGAAAAAAAAAAGAAGCCTACTAATGCTTATCAAAAGGTAGGCTAATGGGGTTTCCCAATCTTATATTAGTACTAATTAAAGGACTAAAGCAGCTTATCATGGTTAACAATATCTGTCCAATTATTCTTAGGAAGAAATAATATATATATGTGTCACTTCCCAATGGCCGAACTGGTTTATGGATTTGTGCTAGTCTAGAAATGTATATGTCAATTTCACTCAAAAACTTTAGCTCCAAATTTGGTACATTTAAATTGCATAATTGCAGTTAAAGCATGCTATGTTCATGCATACTGGTCTGTCAAGGCCTAGGATTTTGGACCATTAAATCTATTAATTATTTTAGATTATTTTTTTATATAATCACTTATTTTTAGATTATTCTAACGAACATAAAGATGTTTTTGAGCTCTAACTCAAATAGTAACTTATGAATCTAAGTTAATGAAGGTCACAAGTTCCCGTCTTGATAAGTGCAACATTATTTTTTAATTTTTTTATACTTACGCTGAAAAAATATCATGCGTCTGTCACTAGACGACCTAATTAAGGAATTCTTTTTTTCTTCTGATAATTAACATTTATTATGGATATGATCCATATTTAAAGTAGGGAAAGTTCAATACTAGGATTGGACCAAGTACAACACCAAAAGCAGCTACTCGGAGTTGGGTTCCGATTCAACCTTCCGGCGATCATGTCAGTGAAACAGAAGTAAGAGTAGGAGTGTTGGAATAGCTATTAGGTTATTCGTTGCCAGAGTCGGCTCAATTTCTAGGGAGGCCTTAGACGAAAGTTTTAAATGGGCCCTTTTAAAATATACTTTAAATAAGTAATTAATATTAACTAATATTTTATGTAATCTATATTTTATTGAAAAATAATTTTTCCAGCTTTTGAGATGCAAAATTTTTAATCAAGTTTTTGTATTCAAATTTTGCTAACGCATCTTTTTTTATAGAGTAGTTGCAGGCCATGTCGTCAATCTAGGGTCTTGGCGATGGAGGCGGTAAAGAGCAGGGCAACACACACGCACACACATATAAATAGAGAGAGAGAGACAGAGAGAGAGAGAGAGAGAGTGTGTGTGTGTGTTTTAATTTTGAGAAATTCTCTAATTATAACAGAGGCGATGAAGAGTAGGGCAGCACATAGAGAGAGATAGAGAGTTTTAATTTTGAAAAATTCTCTAATTATAATTAAATAGTTAGGGAGAGTGCAAAAAACTCAAGCTTTCCTCGTGATATAAAAAATGAAGAGGGAAAAAAATCAAAAAAGCATTGATGATAAGATTCAAACTCGGGCAGGCAAAGCCCACTAAATTTCTAGTTATGCCTGATAACCACTCCGGCACGCCCGGTTGAACAAACAAAAAGAAATTTGTATATTTTATATTTCTTATTTTAATAAATACTAATTTACACTATTATTTTGGAGGCCCCACTATATTTGGGGCCCTAGGCGACCGCCTCATTCGCCTAGGGGTTGAGCCGCCTCTGTTCGTTACTCGTCTTGTATGTGATAGGTTCATCTTGTTTTGGGTATTCATGTGCAAAATATAAGATATAAGAAAGTTGGTAGAAAAGTGATGGACTTAATTAATAAAAAGTTGAAATTAAGACTTTAATAATTTAAGCTTTTAGATCAAATTGGTTCTCAGTCTCTACTTAAGAATATTAATTGTCATATGGCTAGCTACGTGCTTGGAAAGGGGAATGCCGCAATGTTTTGAGGGATTGATGCTTCAAGAATATTTGATATCATCATTAAAGAAATAAAGAGAAGAAAAGAAAGTAGACAATGGGAATTTCATCTTTTGGATCTTTGTACGTGTGTGATGACATTCAAAGCTCAAACCCCAAATTAAAGGCGCATACAATGCAATAAAGGTTATGAACGTTGATTTACTCTATCGAGCCCAGGATCTTTCCATTTGTGTTAAAATTAGAGGACGGTTCAAGTCGACAATCTTAACCATTTATTAATTTGTACGTGATTTTGATTTTTATTGAGGATAAAATAGACAACTGCAGTCCACGAGAGTTATGGTGTTAGTTATAGAAAGATTGAATCACAACTGTTTATTAAGATAATATATGATTAAGATTGTTGATTTGGAACTTCTCTAGTTTTAACGCAAATGAGAGTATCCAAATTCGTCACATTTTAAAAGAATTTAATGGAAATTTAAACGTTCCTATATTAAGATCCGTTGATGATACAGCTCAAGAGCGAAAATAACAAAATGTAAAACACAGAAATTCATCAACTACGAAATTTCAATGGTTGATGACTTTGCTCCATATTTCCCTTTTTAGTTTGCAATATGGTCTTTAATGCTAATGTACTAAAAATATTTATTTGCTTAATCACACACTGATTACCTCAGGACATTCAATATGCATGCTAGTAAATAATGTCAAATATTTATTTATTTTTTATTATTATTATCTTCTTTCTCAAAAAAAATTGTTTTTTTATCTTAATTTTCACCAGATTATGATCCACATGGCAATTTTTTTCCCCTAACAAAACTATTCAGATCATGTTTTTAATTAGGCTTTTAGTAAATAAGCCTTACCAGCTGAATGCAGTCAAAGATCCACATTGTCCAAACAAATTCTTTGGTTAACCAAACTAAACGCTGAAAGCAACTCCCCTGATTCCAGGCTCCTGCTGCTGCCAAGTGGGTCCCACCCAGAGTTACAGTCAAACCCGGTCGACGGGCGATCTCACGGGTAGACGATGCGTTTCTAGCCGTTGGATTTCCGATCAGACGGCTGTAAACTCCCTGATTCCCGGTCTACTGTTTAACTTGGGGAGGGGACCCTTCTAAAAAATCAATGGCTCTTATCTGTTTCACACCCTTAGTGTTGAGTGCTAATCAAGTGAGAGGTACTTTAATCATGCACAATTAGAGAGAGAGAGAGAGAGAGAGAGAGAGAGAGAGAGAGAGAGCAACATAATTTTATTGGCCAAGTTAGTGGTAATTATAATGCAAAACATGCTTGCTTGATGGTTTATTTTCACATGATCCTAGAGGTTTTTGGTATTATTTGGTTGTGGTCAAAGATGTAGTTGTAGAGTGTGAGACATGATTTGAGTCTAGTTGCAACCACGGATGTTGGCTTTTTATGAGAAAATATATATACCTTGATAAATGTTTTTTTGGAATGTTCTCATTTTATTTAAGATAGCATTTATTTTTGTAAAACTTTTGGATCAAGTTGTGTGAAAAATAAATAGTTTTCCTAGGTTTTGAGAAAAGTGGATCATGGATTTAGCTTGGACATTGGGGAAATATTAGTAGTTGTAGTACTACGGCTCGGCTGTCACATTAATAAAAGTTGTTTGAGTTGTTAAATACATTGTCAAGTTTGTGAAATTTAGTTTTCCAAACTGCTAAAAGGTAACGGATTCGGTTCATGTGTGTGAGCCACACACACATCATAGGAGGATCTACTCTCGCATTGATATGTGAGATTGACTCTCTTAAAATATTACAAGAAGTTCAAAGAATTTAAGATTTGTCCCTTTGAAACTCGACATTTTATCCACGTGTCAACATGAGATTGACCATCTTATAATATGTGTGTGTAGCTCACACACGTGAGCCGAACCCAAAGAGTAACTCGTGTGTCTTAATTAGTAAAACATCGTTTTGCTTCTACGCTCAAAGGGAATAAGAAAATGCATTATCCCATAAACATAGCAAAAGTGAGATACTTTCACATACATTATAACAAAACTAAAGGATTGGTTAAGGGAATAAAATAGTACAACTCACGGTTTCTTGGTATACAGTATCAACTTTTTTTTCACAACTCAAGAACACTTTTAGATGATCATGCTAAAATTTACAATTTATTACACTATTAGTATAATGATAGAAATTTTAGTATGCTAATCAGTCAAAACACTATCAGAATGTACTGAATCTCAAACATTTAGAGTAGTAATTTTTATGTTCTTTGCGTAGTCTCACTCCCTCAGAACATACATGCGACCAACTCCGCCCCTACTTCTTAGATTGTATATAGTAGAGGGCTAAAGATGACTAGCTACTCTTAAATAGGCCCAATCACGGTTTCGGTTCGAACTAGCGAACCAAATCGGAACCCTTGGAACAAAAATCGAAACCAGATCTGGCTATCGGTTTCCCGGTTCCAAACCAAATCGGAACTGAGCCGTAGCTGGTTCAGTTCCGATTTTTTTTTTTTTAAGAAGCGGGTTTTTTCCCCCTTTTGGGCCGGCCCATTGTTGCTCAACAGCAATGAGCCTTTGATTTTGAATCGGACTGAAACCGGAATCAGAACTGAAATATGCCGGCCCTAATCTAATTTCGGTTCCTCATATTTCAAAATCAGGACCGCCGATTTCGGAACCGGAATCGGGTCTGCTCTTAAGCGGGCCATCGTTAAACTTCGACCAAATCCATTCACAGGGAACAAGCATAGCTGCTTTGTGACATAGACTGGCAATTAAATTTCAAGATTCGAGTGGTTCCATAAATCCTTGGACTGAAAAGAATCAACCACTCTTTCCCATTTCAGAATGGGTTATATTGCTCGTCCTTTGAGTAGATTTTATTGCTCCTCTCTCTAGTTGAAGCCATTGTTCAACTTCAGCCAACGTGACATCTTTTTCTCAAATTGAAATCCAAGGCGACTACACAAGAAGAGGACCAAGTTGCATAATTAAACAAGAAGAGCGCACGTATAATACGGACAACAGTACGGTACGGTACAGATATCACGTGCGTGGAATGGTGATGGATGAAGTTTCTCTGCAGCAAGGTTCCAGGCACCGACCAAGTTATAATTTAATTAAATTTGGTGAGTTTTATGCAAATTGCAGCATACTGACTCAATTTTAACGATGGATTTGGTCTGAAATTTCTGAGTGAGACAAGCAGGAGGCGAGCCCACTAACATGGGGCGAGGTCAAGTCAAAAATGTTAGATTGGATTCGTTGTGGCTTCTCTGCACTGCAGACAGCTGCAGTGCGAGCGTGCCAGCCACATGGAGACAAGAATGGGCCACCTTGTACGCGTAGTCCTTGGGTTCGGTAATTTGCATATGGCACCCACTGTATTTTAGATTTTACTTTTTATTTTTTTTGCAAATAGCAACAATATTCAATATGTGGTAAGATATCTTTAGATTAACTTCACACTAGATTTCATGCAATTGAGTTGCGCGGGCCAATGCAAAATGTCTTTTTAAGTGCCGAAGGAATTGCAGAGAGATATCAAATAGTTAGCAATCTCATGTACTCCAATACAATAACATTCAGGTGATGTTTTCGCTCATTTTGGTGTTGAGAAACAACAGCGTACAAGTGTTTATCGGTCTTTAAATTAGTGGGTGAGCCAATACAATAATTATAACTGTCTACTATTTTGTGGACGGTTGAGATTCAACCTAGCTGAAACTATTTTCATATCAGTAATGAAATAGCATTCACTCCTACTTTATATTTGAGAAGTATTTCAACTGGCCACAAAATAATAAATAATTATATTGAGATTTTGCACCCCTTCGCCAGATCATAATTTGAGCAGAGGTTATTCGAAAATTGTTTTAGTTAGAACTGAACGTAACTCCAAGTTGATTACCATAAAGCAATTTAGGATTGTTCGGAGGTGTTTTCTGCAATTTAGCCACCTCTAAATTCTCTGTCAGTCTCTGTTTACGTTTTGTTGGGGCCCAAGAAGCATGTGAAACATCAAAAATAAATAAATATGGTATTATTATGAGGGAAAATTGGTACGTACGAAAGTAGAAGAGATCCCAAGTGAGGTGTTCCATGCTGAAGAATCTGATTCCAAGCATGGTGAGTTGGTGGCTTCTGGATTTTTTTTTTTTTTTTTTGCAGACTTGGAATATAAATCTTTAAATTTTTATTGAAGTTTTGGGGAGAAGTGCGAATAAGATTAATATACGGTCAGAGGACAGTACCCAAATACGGCCGTAATGGGTACAAGTGTGGTTAGTGTACGTACACGCATGGCTGGTACGGTGCTTGTATAATTTGATATGTTAGGGTTTTGGGGGCAGTTTGTAGTCTGTTTAATTGGCAGCTTTTTAGGGGTTGTTGCAACTTTGAATTTGTTTTAGTTTCATGAAACATTAAATGATTAAAATAAAATGCAAATTCGAATTGAACGCTCTTGGGCTCCGTTTGGCAATCAGAGTCTTAGAAGTAGAAGAAACTCATTATATTTTAAGAGTAAGAATTTGATTTTGATTAGTTTGTGCGAATTCTAGTGTGTATGGTGTCATACACAAGTAAGAGAGGAGAGATGGTAACTCTCGCTGTCATTATACGTCACGAAATTGAACTGTTGCGTAATACATCTTTTAGTATGCTTTATAAATTTAGTCTGAAAAATTCTCTCAACTCACTGCAAATAGAGAGATTCGAACTTAAAGAACCGCTAGAACAATGCTTTGTTGGCGGTTTCTAAGTTAGTCTTGCAGTTGACGACAGTGATTTTGTGGTAAAAATAAGGTGGAAGAGTGTACCTTTTCTACGAGTCCGCAGGCTATTTATGGGGAGATTACAGTGGCTTAAGCGATGCTTTACGCCCTAATTATGGCTGACGGTGGTCAAGCTATAGGTTCCCAATTTAAGATTTGGTTTATTCCAAATTTCTGGGAGCATTCAGAGGATTCCTGGGCCTAAGACCTTAGCCTATAGGCTTGAAGTGGGCTGTTCGCCCATTAACAGAGGCAATTCTAAAATATGGTTTAATTAGGCCCTGGCCAAGCTATTGGGCTTGGACATGGTGGGTTTTTGGGCCTCGACCTCTATTTTTGCTTCTCAAATTTTAGAGTAGAAAGATTATAGCATTTAGCAAAAGGAAAATCTAAATGAAATTTGCCAGATTAGTTTTCTGTAGGCACTTTGAGATCTCACTACAAGATATGCAGAATCGAGAGTAGGCATTACTAGCCCATTTTGGCTGCAAGGTATAATCGAGGTAATCTGACAATTGTCAGGTTTCCTTGTGGAAAGTGAGCACAGACTTCCTTTGTTTGTACACTAGCCTAGCTTTCTTTGTTGGAGACTCACACTAGTAATTTGTATTTCGATTTTGTTGTATTTCGGCTTAGAATGAGGAGAGCATGAAATTTGGTCTATTTCAATTAGATATAGATTGTAAGATGATGAAATGATTAGAATTATCTATGTTTTATAGGGTAATTAGCAATGAACTAATTTCCTGCATGTTAGATGTGTGAGTTACTACACAAGATAAATATGAGCAGAAGTTCATGTTTTCTTGTATTTCTGTTATTATTGGATATTTCTATAAATAAAGATTAGTTGTAATAGTAGAAATGGTAGTGAAAATATATGATCTTTATGAACGAATTGTGTTTGTTATAAGTTCATTATTTAATATGAGTTAGATATTGGAGTATACTAATTCTAGTGATGCGCAGAGGGCTCAGTTTAATTAACGATCAAAGTAATTCCAGTTATTAGAGTTGATTCAGTCTGATACAAGATTAAATATTTCAAAAAAAAACAAGTAGTGTTCAATTGTGATGCAAGCGTGGCTTGTGTTTCATGTTGGTGACACCAAAAATTAAAGTATAAGAATGTTTTTATATATGTAATCAGAAATATCAAAAACCTATTCAAAATATCGATGACATTATATGCTGTTTAAAATTTTTTTTTTTTTTTTTACTAGTTGGAATTAGAGATTAATTTGAATTGAACCGAGCAATATTCTCAAAAGTCTTTTTGGAAATGTTATGATATTAATAGGATTTCTCATTTCTTTTATAGTTTGAACAGAAAAAAACAATATGGTTATTCTCATATCATTTCTAGAGGAACAGAAAATTACTCTCAGATTGAGGCAATATGATTTCTATAAATTTTTTAAATTAATAAACATATCAAACAGTAAACATGCTTATAAACCATTGTAGAAAATGTTAATTGCTCAAGAACTGAAGGCATAAAAATCACGCTTTTAATCCCACATCTCTTAGTCGACAAGACTAACAACCTCTCTCAGACAAAGTTGATTGTTGGTTGTTGGCTCCCCTCGTGGAAAGTACATTGTCTCTAATTTGGTTTTTATTAGTATTCCCTTTTACTGCATGGCTTTTTTTTCACTTGCCGACAGGGCTTCTTTTTAAAAGAGAGCCAGAATGTCTCAGGTTCACAGTGCCTTCTCAGCTGGATCCAGCTCTGTATTTCTAGAATGGAAGGGATGCTTGGCATCAGGGACCTTTGAGACTTTGGAGTTATTTGGATGCATAGGGAAGTAAGCAAGTGAGAGGCTTCATTTCTTACTTTTATTGCCTATCCAAATACCGGAAAAGAAAAATAAGAAAGCCACTTTCCTTTTTCCTTTTCGTTTTACACATCTCCTTTACACAACCATTACTCACTTTCAGGGTGTTACAGTTAATTTTTGTGGTGATATAAATCTCATTTGAAGTCGTAACTCAAAACAGTTAATTTTGCGGTCATATAAATCTCACTTGCATTTTAATTACAATCCAATTTTTTCATAATTAATTTTTATTTTAATATTATTTGGTGGTCAATTTTGTGGTCAACTTTTTCACTTCCACTTTGACACTACCGTCCAAATATCAGAAAAGACATAACATTTTTCAAATCACACTTCCCAAAAATATTCAAATACCGAAAAATTAACAAACCAATTATCAAGTTCAAAAGGAAACTGTTACTTCTTCCTCACTTCCACCCCTACCCAAACAGCCCCAAAGTGGTGATGGGAGTTTCTCAATAACCATCAGTCACCTTGGATGGACTTGGTTTGCTATCAGTATTATACCAAGGAAGGCATCCCTTGGACCTCAATAACTCGATCCTGGGTCCTCGGGGTCACTACAATAAACACATCTCTCAAACTAGGGCTCTGATTTCGATGCCGTCGCAGAGAGAATATCAAATTTTTGAATGAAATAGTGTGTTAGAAAATAAATATAATACTCTCAGTTTTATCACAACTTCAGAATTTTGATAGAGTAGTAAAAATTTTATTATGAGATCAAGGTAACCCAAATTCAATTACTAACACGTGCACATTTAAAAGTGGATTTAAAAATAAAAAAATCACTACGTAAAAGCTAAAGTTTCAGCCCAAAAAAATAGATGCTTGACACGTGGGCGTCTTAGAATATAAATATAATACTCTCAATTCTCATGACAACTTTAGTATAGTGACAGAAACTTTAATATGTTGGATTGATGATCAACCACTAGCCCAACCCTCTTCGAGATTGCGATCGACCCTGATGCGACTGTGCTCTGCCAGAGAAGTGCTCCTTCTATCTGGATCCATGTATTTTTGATGCATTCTATCTCCGGCACGCCTCCTCGCCCTCGCCCAGCTGCTCTCCTTGTTACAAGATGTTCCTTCCGCTGACGAGGCGGACACTATTACTTGGTCTCTTCACGCGTACGAGTCAGGTTCGGGTCTGATCTGTGTCATATCCGAACCCGAATCCGATAAGAAATTCGGCTTCGAAGTCGGGTTCGGGTCGGAATCTCTTCTTTCTTATCGGATTCGGGTCAGATTCGGATTTTAAATAGGTGTATCAAAATTTCAATGATAACTATTTTTTAAAGTGTATTTCAATTTTATTAAATGCAAAATGAAAATTTATATACTTTGATTTTATAATAATATGATGAAATTCTTATTTTTATAATTTTATTAATTTATATATATAGTGAAATGTACGACGATAAGTACTATTTTATAACATTTACTTTCTTTTTGAGTTTGTTATCGGGTTTCGGATTTGAAATAATAATATCTGAATCCGACGCGAAAAGAATTTTGGGTCTAGTTTTTGTATCCAAACCCGACCCGTTTGTAAAAAATCAGATCGAATTTTTTGAATTTTCGGGTACCATTTACAGTCCTGTGTCCTAGCAGTGACATCGGTCTTGTGGTTAGAACGGAACAGCCGTGTCTTCCGTCACTCGCCTCCGGACCCTGAAGCGCTCTATTGGAAGGCTGTTTTCTTTTCATAATTTTTGGCTTTCTCACCATTGTAGGGCTGTCCCCGTCCTGCCCATTGCTGGGCAGGGTTTTGTCCCCAAAGCTTACAATTTGTAAGCCTCCGCACTTTCCTCTTCTACCGTTAGCGCACGGCGGAATGGGCTTTCCTTTGAATCCCTGTTTCTTTCCTCAAAAGAAAAATAATTAAAAAAAAAAAAACATGTTTTTTTCCTTATGAAAATCAATGTTACTTAATTTATTGAATCTTCACACAGAAGAGGAGGTATATTGCTAAAATGAGGACCAACATAGAATGAAACAAACATTCAAATATGACTGTCAAGTTTGGGCAGGTAAGTATAACAGTCTCTGCTGCCTGTTTGGAACTTAGAAAATGGGCTCACTGTTAGTATTCTTGTGGGATTCAAAATCTTATTTGTTTACGGTTTTCAAAAAGCAAGAAAAATGACGTTGGCATTGGCGAAACATTAGCAAAATTTTCGTTTCTTTTTCTCTGCAAAAATACTGAAAAATAAGTGAAAACTGATAACGTGAGGCACATAATCAATTTTCTCAAGAAAAACTGATTGAGTGAGCTCCAGTATCAGTTTTCTCAATTACTCGCATCTCAACTTCTTACAAATTCATTTAGAATCATCTTATATTAAAAAGTAAAAATGAGAACAACTTGAAGAATGCTAATGGACATGCTTTACTGAAACTAGTATTAACCGTGAACATGAAAGATGAAAAAATTCTCTAAGGTTTCCACTGAGACTTCACTTACCTCATCTTTTGCTCTTCCACAAACAGAAAAAAAAAAGACAACACTCTCAAATCCACTTCTCTGAGCCCTCTCTAATATTCCAAGAAAATTGAATCCTTCTCTTCTTCTCTTGTCCTCAAAACCGTTGCATGCTCTTTGACACAGAAGGGACGAGAGAGTGGGGAGGAGGAAGAAAATTATTTAGAGATATTGCATAAACTTTGCCAGGAAAATGACTAGAAAAGAGAAAGCTCGGTACAGATAGCTCCAGAGGAATATAGTCTTCGGAGCTGGAAGTTACTTCGAGATGAACTCTGACAATGGAGCTTCCGAGATGAAAGAGTCTTCGGTATGAAGATTGACTTAGATGCGCTCTGAAGTGATTCCGGGAGGATATGGAGTGACAGAGGCATCGAGACAGATCGGGAGCTGTGAACGTCTCAGTAAGAGACTTTCAGTTGCATGAGTATGTGTCTACTTCTCGACGTGGGTCAATTTTTTACCACTACACAGATCTAAATTGTTTGCGACCACAAGGCAACTACTTTGTGTGAAGGTCACAAGCATACAGAGAACCAAAGGTGATACCCGGTTCTTTTAGTCCTGAAACCTCTCATTTACAAATTCTACTTCTCTTACCTCTAATAAAATAACGCTCTCAAGCTATTCACCATCATGGACTTCACAAAATAACATATGAATTCTCCATGTTAATGACGTATATCTTGAAGATAGAAGGCTATGTTTTTTCTCTGGTTTTTCCAATCTTCAAATATTTGTCACAATTTACAAATACCCCAAAAGAGTGACATCTATTTTAGTTGAATGTTGCAACTGAATAATATTTTGTGAAAGCAGGGTTGAGAGGTTACATGAAACATGGATATAATTGTAAGATAATTTGGAGGGAAAGAGACTCAAGACTGGACATAAATTGCTTACAACAATTATATAAAATCCATATCCCTCATTGTAGATATATTATGCTCATGCTATGAGAGATAATAAAGCAGTAGATTTGTTGCAGGAAAAATTATTCAAGTTCTTGGAGTGGCTACCTGTCTTGTCTCTGCAGTGATATTATTTCATGTATCTTTAATGTATGTAGATTTACTAATTGTAGCATAATGTTTGTATGTTGTTGTATTTTAAACTTAAATTGTAAAAAGTATCTATCAATTTCAAAGAAGAAAGTTAAATAAATAACAAATAACTAAATGTGGTAATTTTTTTTTTTTTTTTTTGTAGAGGAATTAAAAATAAATTGGACAGAGAACAATAAACATATGACTTATATGATAATAAACAAAAGTTATAGTATACATCAAAAAGATTGAAGTATTTCAGTTAATCGATGACTAATTGATGATATAAAGAATTTACTTGGAATGTTTGCGCAAATAGTTGGGTAGCCCAATTTTCCTCAAACACATTCATCAGTCAACAGCAGCGAATTTTTCAATTATTTTCTGGTGGATAAAGTATGGTTCTACTGTCCTACATTTTGTGTTTGGACATTGGAGGATGATAATTTTTGTAACTTAACACAAACATTTATTAAGAGCTTAACTAATTTTTCAGATTAAAAAACCAGTTCTATTGATAAACTACAAATTCTGAAAGTCCTCAGAAAAACAAGAAGACATATTTAATTTGACGAACAAGCAAAAATTTATTACTCTGACATCTGTTGTGGTTAATCGATCTAGAAATTTGATTGAAAATAATCCAATTGCATATATTCAGGTCATCTTAATGTTGACTTCATTTAATTTAATTAAGTAAATCTTTTAAACCTTTTCTCAATTTTATATTTTTTTAGCTAAGATTGTGATATAATTACATCCTTTAGCCTATCTGTAAGCATCTATTTTTTGACATATCCAATTTGTATTCGTATTCAATTTACTAATATCTGATTCGTATCCGATATCAGATTTTTATAGATATATTTTACACAATAACATCTGTATTCATTTAAATCTTGAAGATACACATATGGTAAGTATTATATCCGGTCGTCTGCAACCCTAGATGTACCCGTACGGCAAAATAGTTAAACTGATCAACCTCAATCAAAATAACTGAATGGCCTCAAAAGCCGAGAAAGGGCAAGTTGTCCTGCCAGAAGGCATCCCCAAAGTCAAACATAGCTTGGAAACAAGCCAAAACCCCCCCTCTGATCAATGAAATCATTCAAATCCAACCAAGAAACTCAACAGAAAACAACATGCAACATCTCAGAGAAGCCCACAGAATAGAAACCCAACCCCACATTAAGACTTTTTTTGCTCAAAACGACAAAAAGGAAAGGGCAATGCAATCACTCAAACTCACGGGAGCGGGGCAGCTGTTCCGAGCAAAAAATTCTGTTGTGAGCTATCCATCACTGCTGATGAGTAATCTGATAAAAAAAAATATTTCACAGTGAGACTCACAAAACATGATTTATTTTTCCCTTTCGATAGTGAGACTCACAAAACATGATTTAATTTTTCCTTTCGACGAGAGTATTATAGCTGACAGTTCGCAAAGAATTCAATTCTTCGCCCCATGAAGCAAAATCATCACCCATACAAATATATAATAAGAAAGTCAATCACGTATTGATACGTGTATTGATCCTTTTATAATATATTATGTGTGTATCTGTAACACACATAATATTTAAATAAAGACACACATAATATATTATAAAAGAACACGTATTATAAGAAATTATAACATGACCCTCTTATTATTGTTATATGTTTGAGGAGCTCACATACGTAAACCAAACCCACTAAAAACTCAACACTCTATTAAAAAAAAAAAAAAATCCAAAAATCAAAAGTCACCGGAATTTACGCTCCTTTTAATCCGCTCACTCTTCGAGAAACGAGAAAGGGCTGAGAGCAGACGCCATCATCGACAGCACGCGACAAACTTTAAAGCTCAGCTCACGCCCGTGACTCGTTGACTACCTTCAAAAAGCTTCCAAAATTTCCATCATTCAAAATTACAGAAAACTAAACTTCATAGATTGAAAACAAAGTGCCAACAACATAAAGGAACTGATCGCTTCATTACTGGCTTAATCAAGTAGATAGCGCTCTCTCTCTCTCTCTCTCTCTCTCTCTCTCTCTCTTCTACTCATATTATCTCACTAAATTAAGCTAAAATTGAGGTGGGTTTGCGCACAAAGTATCTGTAGGCGGCCACCTTCCTTCTCATTGAGCTGGTGTTGTCTATTGACAACACCATTTTCCCTGCTTCTTTTGAGGTGAAAACATTGTGAACTGGCTCTGCAACAGCTGCAGGGATCCTCCTGCTCTTCTCCACTGCGATCGTGTAGCTCCCTTCGGCGCTGGGCACGTACTCTGCACTGTAGTCCAAGTCCCAGCCCCCCACCACAATGTCCCATGTAATTGTTTCCCCATTCTAAAATCACACATCATCATCCAAAACAATCAAAAGCTTCAGCAAAAGTTTTGAACTTTGCATAGCATCAGAGAGAATAAATAAATTAAATAAAGCAATTAACCTCAATGCCATCAATCTCGAGGTTCACTTTCTCTCTTCCCTTGATGGTGAACTCTGATGCGGGCTTTGGGGGTCCATTCTCCAAGTCCCCTGGGCTACTCAATCCCCCATACTGAGCTGGAACAAACTCTGGCCTAATGAACCTGCAACAATGAATTGTGGTTATAATCAAACTGAAAACAAGAAAATTGGTAGAGATCACATTGGCTAGTTAATTACCTGTAAAGGGTCTCAGCCACATTCCCTTCCTTGGCAATCACAAACTTGCTCTTGGTCCTCTCAGTCAAAAATGGGCTGATAACAGAGTACAGAACACTAAAATACCAGGGCACATTGATGAAGACCTACCGAATTTTTTCAAAAAATTAGCCAATAAATATCAAAACCCAGATGGCAAATCAACCAAAAACCACAAAAAAATCAGCAAGATCGAACCTTTCTTGCTACCATCTCAGGATAATTGTCCTGAAACAGAGACAGGATCTGATTGGACGCAACCCTGAGCTCTCTTTTGGGCATGTCCTTGAGATCGGTGACCTGGACGATGGAGTTGACACCCCCAGGCTTGAGCTGCAGCAGCCTGACTCCCCTCTCCATCACCTGAACCCGCCACCGCAAGAACCTCTTCAGCTTCTCGCCGTCGCCGAGCACTCTGTCGTACACCTCTCGGTCCTTGAAGACCCCATAGGAGTTGTAGCAGACGGGGTGGCCATCGCGGTCCCAGCCGTGCATGTAGGCGACGACCCCCTCCAGCTCCTTGAAGCCCAGCTCCTCGTCCGCGACGGCGTCGGCACCGAAGTCCCGCCGCCAGTCCGCGCACTTGAGGAGCAGCGCGTGGGCGTGGGCGGGGTTGAAGTCGCGGGCGCGGAGGAACTTGAGGAGGACGACGTCGGAGCGGTCGTCGGCGGCGTCGAGGAGATTGATGCCCCACATTGAGATGGGATTAGAGTCAGAGAGGAGTAGCTTGAGGGCTTTGAGGGCTTTTTGCTCGGTGGGTTTGAGGGTAGAGGAGAAGTAGGAGTCCTCTTTGAAGGAGGAGGAGCGGGTGAGAGTGGTGGGGGCGGCCTCCATTAGAGAGCTCATGAGACTGCGCTTGGTTGGGGTTTGGGTCTGCGTTGGGGTTGAGAGCTCCATTGTTTTAGAGTTGCGGAGATGGGGGTTGAGTTTAAATTGAGGAGGAGGGAGGGGGGTGGGGATAATTATGGAGGGGAGTGGAGTGGTGGCGTGAGTTTGTATTCAGGGAGCGGTTTGAGGACAGTGAACATGGGGGCTCCGTGGACAGTGTACTGGTGGGTTGGTGGGTGAGCGGGGGGTGAGTGTCGGGTGGTTTGGGTTGGAAATGTTGCGGGGGGTTGTGTGAGTGTTCACATTTCATACAAACAGATTGGGCTAGTTTTGATGGGATGGATTATTTATAACGTGCAGACCGTATTTGTACTGTGCAGATTAAGAGTCTGTATTCTACATGCAGGGCCTGTTTGGTTAAGGGTGAAAGTGATGGAGTAAAGAAATGAGGATGTAAGTAGAAGTTACCTTTGAAACTTGAGAATTGATTAGTAAGTTTTCAGTATTTGAATGTTATTGAGAAGTGTGATTTGAAAAATATTATGTTTTTTTCTGGTGTTTGAATGACAATGTGAAAGTGGAAAAGTTGACCATAAAGTTGGCCGCAAAATAATATTAAAATAAAAATTAATTAAGAAAAATAAAAAATGGACTGTAATTAGAATGCAAGTGAGATTTACATGATCAAAAAATAAACTGTTTTGTGCTACAACTTATTACAAATGAGATTTACATGATCACAAAATATGGAAGTGAGGAAATGGTTATGTAAAAGAGAAAAAAGAAAAGGAAAAGGGTTTTCTTATTTTCTTTTTCCGGTGTTTAGATAGATGGGGAAGTGAGCAATTATACTTCCCTATTTCCTTACTTCCGCCCACTTCTTTGCAACCAAACACGCCCGCAGTGACAGAAGTCAAATATCTGTTTGATGGTTTAAGCATGTTAAATATTAAAAATAATATAATAAAATATAATATTAAAAAATATAAATTTTAAAAATTTTAAAATTTTAAAATAATAATAATAATAGTAAATGTTAAAACATTAAATTTAAAATATTAGAGATTACTAAAATATTAATAGTAATCAAAAACATTAATTATTAAAATATTATATATTGCAATTTAATATTAAATATTATTAAACTCAATATTAAAAATATTAGATTTATAAAGCTAAAAATATAATTTAATAATAAAAATATTAATTTCATATCAAATATAACTAATCTAATAATAAAAAAGATTCTAATAAATAAATTATTAGAATAATAAATAAATACTTAATTTAATAATTAAATTTAATCTAATAATTAAAACTTATAATTTAAAATATTAATCTAATATAAAAAATATTAATCTAATTACAATTAACTGTCTGTAATATAAATTTACGTGATCATAAAACTAATTAATTGTGCTGTAAGTATACTGTAAGTGAGATTTGCATCACGTAAAATAAAATATTTAACCTGTAAGCATATTTTATAACTTATAAAATCAAGATGATCTTATTATAATTATATTTTATCACTTGTTGACCAATTACGAGAAATCGCCTCTATAGGGTCCTGGTTGCACCCAAAAGGGTGAAAAGGGTCTAACACATACAGTCTCTTTCCTCTTTTCGTGATAAAAGGAAAGTGTGGGCCCCTGCTACAGTGAGCTTTAACCCGGTCCCGAGTGCCTAAGACCATCTCCAACCCAACGCTCCATTTTGGAGCGTACTTTCGCTCCAAAATGGAGCGTTCACTAAAACTCTCTCCAACCCATCACTTCATTTTCCACTCCAAATGGAATATTCCCTACATATTTTATTATTTTTATTTTTATTATTGTATCAAATTTTTATTATCAACATATTATGTGATAATTAAGTAAATTGGGTTATATTATTAAAATAGTTTAAAATGTATTAAACTTTTTAATAATATTATATAATATTTAATATTTAACTTTAATAATCATTAATATTTTTATTTATGAAATTAAGAAATTACTTTTTAATTCTACTATATTCAATTATAACAACTATGAAAATTTTAATAATATATTTAATTTTTAAATTAATAGAACTATTTTTCATTTAATTTATATAAAACAATATAAACACTAGACAATTGTACGAACGAGGTGAATCATAAATACAAAAGGAATTTATTTTACACTACGATTTTGCTAATGCACGACAAATTACAAATTTAAGCATAAAACAATTATTAACAATGAACAACACAGTCCAAACTTAAAATATAAAATAACATAATATTACAATATACTAGTCATCTGAATTTGTAAAATTCTCCCACGCTCTTTAGGAGACTATTAGATTATATTTTAGCTTATTTGAATATCTGCTTTATTTAATGTCTCTGCTATTATGTTCCACGCTCTCTATGTTGTATTAGTTAAATTTATGTATTCGCAGCTATGTTATTGTATCTGTCAGTTTAATCAGCAATATATGTGACTTTTGTTTCGTTATAATTATCTTAATGTTGAATTATACGTGGTTCAGCTTGTAATAATTGTTAATTTTAAATTAGTAAATTTGACAATTTATAACTAAATAAAAAATATTAAATGAATATAAAATGCAATCTTAAAATTAAAAACTTAATAAGATATATTGAATTAAACAAAGCAAAAATTATAAATTTTAAAAACTTAAAAAAATAAAATAAAAAAATTAATAAATAACAGAAATATAAAAAATAAAATTTAAATTAAGCTTGCATTTTATATAAAACTAAAAACTAAACTTAAAAATCTAAACTTAAAAACTATAAATAATTTAAAATCTAAACTTAAAATCTAAACTAAACAAAAAAATCTAAACTTAAAAACTAAAAACTATAAACAAACTAAAAAAAAAAAAAAAGCATTAAAAATTAAAAAAAATGGCACCCGGCAAAATGCCGGGTGCTACAGTACCACGCCAAATCTGGCGTGGTACTGTAGCACCCAGCATTTTGCCGGGTACTTTTTGGCGCCGGTTGGAGCCGGTGCCAGCCCAACCCACGCCAAAAATGGCGTGGGTTGGAGATGCTCTAAGAAGCCGAAACCGCTGTGAGAGTTTTTCGCTCTGCAGACGGTATGGCACGCGGGCCCCACTTCCTTTTCATCGCCTCTAATTCTTTGCAAAACAATCAACTGTTGGGAATTTAATTCATCTATAATGCGGAATAAAAGGCCATGGATCAAAGAATCATATACAACTCAAGATAATGAATCAAAACCCTAATTATGCAATACTTAAATCACCATACCTGAGGCCATTGATGACGATTGAATGAAGACCTTGATTCCTTTGATGAATTGAAGAAGAAGATCCTGCAAACCCTAAAGCAAATTGATCCTCTTTTCTCTTCTCCTTTTCTTTTCTCAAAACTTCTCTATTCTTTTCTGATGGAGCGACACGCGATAAAAATCAGCGTTCATTTTGATTTCTTTACAGGAGGAGAAAAGTGGGTCGCACATTTGCAAAAAGACCCCTTGAAAATAAACCTTTCCATCATGGTATCTTTTCTATTTTCAAGTGACCAAATAACTATATAAATGTGACAATTATATGGGCATCCTTTATATCAGTTAAACTTAATAGGAATCCAATGCAAATACCAAGGTTATGTGGGCCACTTTAATATGAGATTAACATTCTCCCACTTGGACCACTAACCGATTAGGTTAAAAACTTTAGAAAAGACAAAATAAAAGAAAAAGACTCATTTTCAAAATCATTTTGACTCCATTGGATTCCATACAGAAAAACCTGACATGTGCACAAATTTAAAAACAACAACTGATAAGCCCAAATATGTAATACTGTAATACTGCAATTAGCTTAGACTATCAATGCGAGTCATAGCGGTTATACAACATCCACGTCATACTCCCTTCTATGTACCACAACATTGATAACCCTTACTAATTGAGTCCATAACCATAATGACCCCTGTAATTGTCTTGTAAAGACATTTTCCTGTTTAACATACATCCATACAAAATATGTGTACACACAATTGGATAACAGGAAATAGAGAAACAAACTGTTATTTGTACAACAATGTCAATTACACAAGTACCATATACACATTTACAGATTACCCAAAAGACCCATCCTTACAACATGTTCCTTAAATGTCTTTGGAGGCAATCCTTTAGTCAATGGATCAGCAACCATTAAGGTGGTACTTATACTTTCAATTGACACCTTCTGTTTCTCAACTCTTTCTCTAACCACCAAGTACTTCAGTTCTATGTGCCTAGAACCATTAGAGTACTTACCATTCTTAGAGAAAAATACGGCTGCTGTATTGTCACAATATATCTTCAGCGGCTTGGCAATAGAGTCAACTACACCAAGTGCTGAGATAAAATTCCTCAACATAGTGCATGATTTGTGGCTTCAAAACAAGCTATAAACTCAGCCTCCATCGTGGAAGAAGCAATAAGAGACTGCTTCACACTCTTCCACGAGATTGCCCCACCTGCTAGCAAGAAAATAAATCCTGAGGTAGACTTCCTGCTATCTGGGCAACCACCAAAATCTGAGTCTGAATAGCCGACCACCTCCAACTGATCTGATCTACTGTATGTGAGCATATAGTCCTTTGTCCCCTGAAGATACCGCATAACCTTCTTAGCCAACTTCCAGTGCTCCATTCCTGGATTGCTTTGGTATCTTCCCAACATCCCAACTGCATAACTGATATCCGGCCTGGTACATGTGCTTGCATACATCAAGCTCCCAACAGGTGATGCATACGGAATTTTCTGCATCTGACCCTTTTCTAAGTCATTTCTGGGACACTGGCTACCACTTAATCTGTCACCCTTCTGAATGGGTGCAGGACTAACTGAACACATTTCCATATGGAATCTTTCCAAGACTCGATTGATATATCCTTTCTGAGACAATCCTAGCAATCCTCGAGATCTATCCTGAAGATCTCTATGCCAATAACATAATTTGCCTCACCCATATCAACCATCTGAAAGTTCTTGGTTAGATAACTTTTAGTTTCATACAGCAAACCAAGATCACTACTGGCTAATAAGATATCATCTACATACAGAACCAAGAAAATAAACTTGCTCCCACTGATCTTTAGATATATACACTGATCAACAGTGTTTTCTGTAAATCCAAAAGAGGTAATGGTATCATTAAACTTTATATACCATTGCCTGGAAGCTTGTTTAAGTCCATATATAGATTTCTTTAATTTACAAGCCAAGTGTTCTTGTTCTTTATTGCGAACCCTTCAGGTTGCTCCATGTAGATATCCTCATCCAAATCCCCATTCAGAAAGGCAGTTTTCACATCCATTTGATGTAACTCCAAATCATAATGAGCTACAAGTGCCATAATGATTCTAAGAGAATCCTTCTTAGATACTGGAGAGAAGGTCTCTGTATAGTCAATGCCTTCTTTCTGAGTAAAACCTTTGGCCACAAGTCTAGCCTTATATCGTTCGATATTGCCTTTAGAGTCGCGCTTGGTCTTAAAGACCCATTTACACCCGACTTTCTTACAGTTATAAGGCAATTCAACGAGATCCCAGACTTGGTTTTGGTCCATAGATTTTAACTCATCTTTCATAGCATCAACCCATTTACTAGAATCATTGCATTCTATGGCTTGTGAAAACGAAACTGGATCTTTATTTACCCCAATATCAAAATCAGATTCCTGTAGATATACCACATAATCATCTGAAATGGCAGATCTTCTTTCCCTTTGAGATCTTCTCAAAGCTGCCAGTTGTGGTGGTTCTACAACATTTTCAATGGGAATATCCTCATGGAGTGGTGAACCAACATTAATTTGTTGTTCTGGAATCTCAACTTGATGATCAAGCTGAGGTACAACAATTTCTCTTGAAGGAAAGGTAATTGGGATATTTACCCTTACAACTTCAAGATCTACTTTTCTTGGTTCATCACTCCCACTAAATTCACCATTCTCTAGGAATCTGGCATTACCAGTTTCAACTATTCTTGTACTATGGTTAGGGCAATAAAATTTGTATCCCTTAGACTTATCTGGATAACCAATAAAATACCCAGATATTGTTTTTAAGTCTAATTTCTTTTCTTGTGGGTTATATATTCTGACCTCTGCTGGACAACCCCAAACATGTAAATGTCTTAAACTGGGTTTCCTACCAGTCCACAGCTCGAAGGGAGTTGTTGGGACTGCCTTACTAGGAACCCTGTTTAAGATATACATAGCAGTCTTTAAGGCCTCACTCCACAATGAATTGGGTACTTTAGAGAAGCTCATCATGCTCCTAACCATATCCATAAGAGTTCGGTTTCGCCTTTCAGCAACACCGTTCTGCTGAGGCGTACCAGGCATTGTGTATTGAGCACAAATGCCACGCTTTTCTAGGAATTTGGCAAATGGGCCAGGATGTTGTCCTGACTCATCATATCTACCATAATATTCACCACCTCTATCTGATCTTATGATTTTACCTTTCTATCTAACTGTCTCTCGACTTCTGTAATGAACACCTCAAGGATGTCAACAGCCTGAGACTTTTCATTAATTAGATAAACATAACCATAACGTGATAGATCATCTATAAAGGTAATGAAATACCTCTCTCCAGTAAAACATGGAATGGAGAGTGGTCCGCATATATCTGTATGAATTATTTCAAGGAGGTCTTTACTTCTTGTGGCACCTTTCTTAGTGTGTTTAGTTTGTTTTCCTTTTATACAATCTAAACACACATCAAAATCAGTGAAGTCCAGGTCATCCAAAATCCCAGTCTTCACTAATCTTATTATTCTATCTCTGGAGATATGCCCCAGTCTTCTATGCCACAAGATAGAGGATTTTTTATTTATTAAGCCACGTTTTATACCAACATTCGAATGCAGAGACAATAAAGATTGTGCAAACTCATCATTCAATGAAATTTTATATAATCCATCACATAAAATTCCATGCCCAACCGCATTGAATTATACATTAAAGAGAGTTTTCCACAACTAAATAAAACAGAATATCCAAAAACATCTAATTTGGATACAGACATTAAGTTCCTGGAAATTGAAGGTACATAAAAAGTATCCTCAAGATTCATCTGATGACCTGTCTCCAAAAGTAGTCGATAAGTACCAACATATTCGACCTCCACTTTCAGACGGTTCCCCATAATGATGAATCTCTCACTTTCCTTCGGTTTCCGGGTTGTAAGGAATCCCTGCATTGAATTAGTTATGTGAGTTGTGGCTCCAGAATCAATCCACCAAGTGTTAGAAGGAACTTCAGCAAGATTTGATTCATAACATACAAAAGAAAGATTTGTACCTTTCTTTTCGAACCAAGCTTTCCTCTTGTTGCAGTCCTTCTTCACATGTCCCTTTCTGTCACAGAAGTAGCATTTGACAGTGAAAGCTTTTCTATGACCTTGGCTACTTTCCCCATGGTCATTTCCTTTCTTTGATGGAAATCTTTTACCTCTTCCATATTTACTTTTCTTATGGATACCCCTTGAGTCACTGCCAACACTGAGTGCTGTCCTTCTTGCCTCAGTCTCACCTCCTCTTGAACACACATACTAGTTAGCTCATTCAAGTTCCACTTATCCTTATGAGTATTGTAGTGGATCTTGAATGGCCCAAACTGTGAAGGAAGTGAGTTGAGGATGAATTGAACCAAGAAGGACTCATCAACCTTCATACCCAGTGATCCTAACTTAGCAGCCTTGTCAGACATGTTCAGAATGTGTTGCTGAACTCCTCTATTACCATCATATTTCATGGTGGTAAGTTCAGCCATTAAGGTACCAGCTAATGACTTATCTGCTGACTTAAATCGGTCCTTTACTGCAGACAAAAGTTCCGATGCACTAGTAGTATGTGGGAGAGAAGTCTTGATGTTATTAGCTATGGTCATCTTTATGAACATTAGACTGAGCCTATTAGACCTCTCCCAAGCTTTGGCATGGCTGACCTGTTCTGCTGTACTCTCAGCAGTTACTTCATCAGGTTTGTCAACTATTAAGGCCATGTCTAGGTCTAGGACACCCAGTGTAAACTGTACATGTTCATACCATTCTGAGAAATTTGTACCATCCAAGGCCGGAATGCTAGTGGCATGAGTGTGAAGAGAAGTGGGGACGTTCACTGAAACATAATAGGACATAGCTCACATTAGGCCACGAATCAATACAATAACTTTAAATTTAATTAAGATGAACTATTGATAT
The DNA here is from genome assembly GCA_038442645.1 of Agave tequilana. Classification (NCBI taxonomy): domain Eukaryota; kingdom Viridiplantae; phylum Streptophyta; class Magnoliopsida; order Asparagales; family Asparagaceae; genus Agave; species Agave tequilana. The sequence continues at coordinate 66,859 of JAVJIF010018475.1, forward strand.
CACTCAGATTTCTCCTTTGGGCGAAACCTAAGCATATCTAGTGTTCACTCTTTAGGTGAGAACTTTTATCACCTACGTAGGTCTAATATAATTTATGCCAACTTAGATAGTAAGTCATGTTACCTTTGGGTATTCACTTCTACACCACTAGGTTGCATAAATTACACTATCCTACCCCGGTTCATAATTATTCGAAAGGGACTTTCCTTTGGGCCAGTCCCAATCTCCTAACTAGAACCGCCACCGAGAATATTATTGCCTTTAATGTCTACCTCATTAACATGTCTTTTATGTAGTTGTATATTCATAAGGTTTACTAACCTAGGTCACTTTGGCAACTACTAAATCAATAAGCCTTATGAATACAAACTAACCAATAATATTCTCTAATTCTATTATTTGTGTAATGCCATAATACTACAATACATTACTTGACCAACATCAATCAATATTAACACAATAGCTTAAATGTGTTAACAATCATTAAGGATTGAATTAAGCAACAATTAGTCGACTACATAGTATTATTAGTCGACTTGGGTCAAGTCAAGTCGACTACAGGTTTAGGTCTAGTCGACTAGGGCAAACAAGGATTAGTCGACTATACCTACATGACTAGTCGACTACACATTTTATCAGTCGACTAGGCCAAAATTACAAGTCGACTAGAAACTTTATCAGTCGACTACAAATATTATTAGTCGACTCCTGTTAGAATCCAAACTCTCGGTTAATATTAGTCGACTTGGCCAAAAGGTTAGTCGACTATACACTTTACTAGTCGACTAATCAAAAACCCAAGTCGACTCCTGTTAGAAACAGAGAGTCGGGTAACTTTCGGGATGGACTATTAGTCGACTAATCAAACCCTATAGTCGACTAATAGCCCACGATCCAGTTTCCGAACAGCAGTTCCAGATTATGCCCGAATCCCAAAAATTATGGAAAAATCGGGGAAAATTAGGGAAAATTAGGGTTTCTAAAATCCTAAATTTTGATCCATATTAATTGCATAATTAGAGGAATGTATATATGATTTTAGGGTTTCCAAGAATCCTCTTCAATTCTACAATTAAAGGTCAAAATCTGGATTTCATGAATTGTTAATCAAAACCCTAACTTTTCATAATTCCTAAATCCAAGATGTATCGATTCTTTAATCATGGCTCTGATACCAAATGTTGGGAATTTAATTCATCTATAATGCGGAATAAAAGGCCATGGATCAAAGAATCATATACAACTCAAGATAATGAATCAAAACCCTAATTATGCAATACTTAAATCACCATACCTGAGGCCATTGATGACGATTGAATGAAGACCTTGATTCCTTTGATGAATTGAAGAAGAAGATCCTGCAAACCCTAAAGCAAATTGATCCTCTTTTCTCTTCTCCTTTTCTTTTCTCAAAACTTCTCTATTCTTTTCTGATGGAGCGACACGCGATAAAAATCAGCGTTCATTTTGATTTCTTTACAGGAGGAGAAAAGTGGGTCGCACATTTGCAAAAAGACCCCTTGAAAATAAACCTTTCCATCATGGTATCTTTTCTATTTTCAAGTGACCAAATAACTATATAAATGTGACAATTATATGGGCATCCTTTATATCAGTTAAACTTAATAGGAATCCAATGCAAATACCAAGGTTATGTGGGCCACTTTAATATGAGATTAACATCAACCATCCAAAAATTGATGACGTGTCGAGTGCTACAGTATTTTTGTGGGGGGTTTGGCATATCCAAACAGCCCCTTAATCACAGATTAGGAATAGAATGACACGAGCACGTGTGTACACATTTATAGACTATTATAGTTAGGGATGAGTAGAGTTCAGTTATAACCGAAATAACTAACAAAAAATCGAAATCTGAACTCGAACTGTACCGAACCACTCTAGTTCGGTTCGGTCTCGAATTTGTGTTTTAAAAACCAAACTCGACCGAATCGAACCGAATCTCTCACCCTATATATCACGCCACTCAAATTCAATTTAGTGAATCATATAATTCATAACAAAAACTGGTGAAAATTTATCTCATTACTTTTATCAATATCATCTTTTTTATGTTGAATATGTGAAAGTTATGTTAAGTACACGATCACAATTAAGAATAATATTTATATTAATATAGTTCTTTTTTTCATTTTTGTCATTAAAAGTTAGTAATAATTATGTGAGTTTTGATATAAGAGCCCAAATATAGCGTAAAAGTTTTAGAATATGAAATTTTTAATTCACATTAAGGTTAGGATCTTTTTCTTATTTCTAATTTGGGTATTAAATATTTGAGATTAGAATATTAAAGGATGATAATATAATGGTGATTAAAAAATGTAAGAAATGATGGAAAAATATTGGCCTAACCAAAAAAATCAAAAAACCAAACAGAACTGAGTCGGTTCGGTTCGAATCGGTTGCTAAGTCTAATCGGTTCGGTTCGGTTTTGCAAAAATTAGAAAAAACCAAACCGAACCGACCGATGTTCACCCGAAGGATTCGAGCATGGAAGCATGAATACTTCTCACTCAAATATCAACATCCGACATTTAAGTATAAGATCTACTCTTTTGAAACTGATGTGTATTATTTAAAATAACTAAAAATCAAAATTTAAGTGTTTTGAATACTTTTTGCTCCTCCCTCAAGCGGTACAAAATAGACTGCCGAAAATCAATTTATTTTAGGTTTCAAATGTTCTAAAGTGTTAAACTAACCAACTCACTATTTAGATTTTTGTTTTTTCTCTATTAGGTGCATGAGCAAAAAGTACTTATAAAATATTTGATTTTTAATTTATACATACTTGAAATATCATAGATCAAGTTCAACAGAATGTATCTTCTATTCAGGTGATGTATGATTGTATTTGAGTGAGAATGATTCGGACTTGAATCTTTCCGGGACTACACGTCGGGATTTTCCTTTACAATGTAACTATATACATCTCATTTGGGTCTAATATTCTAGATCTAAATCTACTCTGAGTTTGATCAGGGCCTAAAATTTAAATTTTGAATATAAAAAAATTCCTAAAAATCACATGCAGATATTAGGGTTCCATTTACAGCTCTAGCCACAGTACACCAGCAGGTCACGTTGGAAGGCGTTTTACCTTCTGAGCTAACTTAACCAAATTTAAATGGAATAAGCGGCCACGTGTCATAATGGACCCAACGAATGCCTTGTGGGTCCCGCATAGTTCTTTCGGTTTTGGCTTCATCGCTATTCAAAAATTTTGGGCAGTGCAAAGCAAACATCCCAAAGTGACCAAACAAGCAAAGTTCTCAACCAAAGAAGAATTTTTTTGGCTTTTGTTAGCATGATACATATAGAGATTTCTGAACAAAAGTATTATAATTCAAGTAACTTTGGGATTCCAATCCCAACTTTGAACTGTCCCAAGCAAGAAGCCACCTTACCAACCTTGTGCACAATGTCAAGGCTGCAAAAAGAAGCTTAACTTGCACCGAATCAATAACGTGGACAAGAGGGAGAAATCTCTTGCTGGGCAAACACAGGGCCTTCTCAATTTTCATCCACTTAAAAGACTTCAATAAAGAAAAGATCCCGCAGAAACGGGAACGTTATGGCGACGTACATACGCGAGGTGAATACACGCTCACGCGTACGTTAAGCCTCAGTACAGTACATAACCTCCATATAGACATGGGTCGCAGCATGAAATAAGTACAAGAATACCTGCAGAAATAGGTCAGCGATCATAATAGATATGAAAAATAGGGACAAATAAGATAACATAAATAAATGCCCAGGATACCTATGAATAGGCCAGATGAGGAATCTCCTATGTCACGCCAATGCACTCTCTACTACTCCGAGAACTCGGATCTCCAATCTGGGCACGCAAACCCAGGGTCGTCAGAAAGCGACCTAGTGAGTGGTAAAATGAAGGAGGAGGTAGTAATATATACAATAGTAATACAAACACGATACATATAGATAATACATGATACTAGTGATACCATATAATAAATATAGAATAAGCAGTAGAAAAATATAATCATGTCATCTTTTAATACCATCACTACCTAGCCGGTTATCCTCGGGTCATGTCTATAGTGTATCCTGTATTATATAATCATGAATGTCGTCTAGTGGTGACGTGATAGAAATGAACAGGTAGATGAAATATGCAACATACTCATACTACTGTGTTATGCATATACAAAATGGAGTATTCAAGGCTATAAAGCAGCATAGTTACACTGCAGGGTATACATGTACATGGACCGCATGCTACCATATGGAATGTAACGAATAGCAGAAAATATAACATGAGATCAGAAAATGTAACATGATATCCAGGTGACATGATAGTGAATAACATATCAGCAATAGTAACAATTACGAACAATACTATACATGAGTCGAGCATGTCATGTGATTTATACAATAAGAACAATCAGTACCACCTGGTATTTTAATCACTCTCTTCCAGTGTCCCATACCACTGGCAGTTCATACTGGAGCCCGCACTCCAGTCGAACCCATCCGGACATGGCCTACGGGTACCATTATCCAAACGAGAGAGTAACCAAATAACAAGTGTTCCCGACGTCACTATTGTGTATACTGTTTTATTATGTTAATTGGAAACCCATGGTCGAGGAGTTCTTATCGGGTAGGTGTATCCCGTGCATACCCGGGATCACGGCCTTAAACGGACCCTGGCTGCTAAGACCAGGGCCCTCCGCCAAGAGGGGAGCACGAATCAAGTAACGGGAGCTCATGGAGCTAGTGGTAGGTAGCACTACCGTCCCCTGCAGTGGGACTAACAATATGGATCCAGTACATCACCCGATAAGATCTAATCAACCGTCAAGTCTCCCCCATACCCAAGTTATCATTATTATCTGATATGTCAAGTATACCGCGTGACAAGAACAAATAACGGTACATGATACGGGTAACATGATAACTGGACCAGAGCTCTGTTGATAGCGTAGAACAATATAGCGGGAATCGGGAACAATATATCAGGAACAATATAACGGGAACAATATAATGGGATCAATAGATGTGGAAGTCCACATATCGCATATCAACAGCTCTCATGTCCAGTAACGGGAATATCCATATCATTGTAACAGGAATCAATCATATAACATGAATACGGGAACATGGAATAATAATACATGGAATAAGCACAGTGAGCCATATGACAAGAAGATAGAAACAACACAGACATGTGTCATGCTAATATGAAATGCAGTAGCCCGTGCAGTGATATGCCGAGAATCCATGTAATGATGATAACGGTATAGGATCTGACGGTATGCCGTGAAGTGCTGTACATGAATACGAACGTGAGACGTGTCATAGTATCTGTGCAATACCAATGGCAGTGTCTAATATCATGTACAGTGAACTATCGTATCAGTGTAAGGATGATAACAGTAATATGACATGCGGTACTTATCCTTGTACTAGTGAAACATAAATGTGTGGTCATAATCCATGTAACAGTACATGTAATAATGGTAGTCCGTATATCATATAATATCATGTCCTGTGAATTATAGTAACAGTGTCTAGCATGCATGTCTAGTGACAGTATCGTGTCATAGCGTATCTGTGGAACCGTATGCAGGTAACGTTATTGTGATACGATACATGACATGACAGTGTCCAAACATATGGTGATATAGTGGGCCGGATGTCAGTGGTCCATGAACATGACCTAATAGGTATCCAGTGTCTTACTCTACGTCTATTAGGTATCATGTATATTTTAAGTACAGTGTTTATTACAATGTTTTAATATGGTGTACCAAGTAGGATTTACCGGTAATGAATAAAGCAACCAAGTTCAATTAATAGACTAAAAAGATAATTTATAAAATAAAAACACTCACAAACTAGCCACGAGGAGGTAGCTCTCTTTCCCACGATCGCAACGGATCCAGAATCGCCCGAATCGGAGTCCGGATGCTCCCGATATCGCCCGAACGCTAAAAATCATAAATTGGGGTTAAATATGTAAATAAACATAATTCAAACGCAATTAGGAAAATGCCACAGGGGGATTTCTGTAAAAGTACCTGTAATGGGTTTGGATGCGAGTTTGACTTATAGCGGGTCGGGTCCAGATCCACAACCCAAACCCGAATAACTTGGAGTAATGGGTAACGGGTCGGTTATTGGGTTTTGGGTTTCCCACTTTAACCCAATAGAGTTATTGGGTTGGGGTTCCACCCCAAACCCAATAAGAAACGTATAGCAGCAGCAGCAGCTTGCTGCTGCTGCTCCGCATGGCCGGCCGGCCAGCCCAGCTGGCCGGCGGCGCCGGCCGGCCTGCCGGCGGCGGTCCCGGCCGGCGGTGGCTCAGGTGAGTGAGAGAGAAAGAGGGTGAGGGAGTGAGGGGAGAGAGAGATTTGAACAGAGAGAGAAAAAGGAGAGAGGAAGAGAAAACAGGGAAGAAGATGAAGAAAAAGGAGAAGAGAAGAGAGAGGACATGGTGGCTCGGCCTAGGGGTCGCGCCGGCGGTGGCGGCGGTGGCGCCGGCCAAGGGGCACGGCGGCCGGAGGAGAAGCGCCGGCTGGTGGGCGCGGTGGCGGCCTGGCTGCGGGCCAGGGGAGCAGCCCCTCCCCTGTTTTGGGTCGCCCATAGAGAGAGAGAGGTTAGGGAGAGAGAGGAGAGAGAGAGGAGAGAGAGAGAGTGGGCTTCTGTGTGAGAGAGAGAGAGAGAAGAGAAAGAGAGAGAGATTTATAGGGGGAGAGAGAGAAGAGTCGGTGGAAATGGGTTGGCGGTGGGGGAGAACTCGCTGGAAGGAAGAAGAAGAAAGGAGAAGAAAAGAAGGAAAAGAAAATTAAAGAAAATAATATTTTAATATTATTATATTGGTTCAATATTCGACGATCTCCGAACGGTACCTAAAAATTAAAAAAAATAGAGAATATTATCCTGAGACGTAATATGAAAACGGTTTGTCGAAACTCAATCCGATTTGCCAATTAAAAATTCCGGAGTGTCTCGCCGATACGGGCGACACCGGTTTGGCCGGATTTTTATTAAATTCAGAAAAATCCCCAAAAATACCCAAACGTAGCTCATGCGATTCTAAGACATACGGCGAAAGCCGATTCTCAAAATTCTACTCCGTTTGTGAAATAAAATCGGAAGGCTGGTTATCGGTATCGGTCGACACCGAATATGGAGATTTTCCAAAATAATCCAGAAAAATTCCAGATAATCCTGAAAATTTTAAAATATTAGAAAATAATTTTTGAAACTGAAATCGGCTCAATCGGACTACCAAGGAGGTCAAATCAATTTTGTACGTCGTATCGCGTACCGATACGGTAATACGTACACCGGGGATCAGGGGGTTACATTTTCCCCACCTTACAAAAAATTGCGTCCTCGCAATTTCCATTCAGGTGTGAGAACAATATTTTCAACCCCAAAGCTTATACGTTACGGGTCCACGACACTTCCGCTGCGCACTCTGCTATGTATAAGGAACTCGAGATGGAGAAGTATGATAGTGAACGAATCCTAACGGATGGGAAGCAAAACGATGCAAGGAAAATGAGAAGGAAATCAGATGTTTGGTTGACAACTGGAAGGAAGGAAGGAAGACAAACGAATCAAGGAATATATTGTCAAGGTCATAGTATTCTTGTACTCGTTGCTGGAATCCCCAAATTTAGATATAGATCAGTGAATCTGAACCGGGTTGTACTGTTGGTAAGAGCCCAAGGATTGACCCAGGTGGTGACCCACACCAGGTGTGAAACCTAGGCTCTGATACCACCATGTAACGCCCCGATCCCGCAGGTACGGGGACGTTATGGCGACGTACATACGCGAGGTGAATACACGCTCACGCGTACGTTAAGCCTCAGTACAGTACATAACCTCCATATAGACATGGGTCGCAGCATGAAATAAGTACAAGAATACCTGCAGAAATAGGTCAGCGATCATAATAGATATGAAAAATAGGGACAAATAAGATAACAGAAATAAATGCCCAGGATACCTATGAATAGGCCAGATGAGGAATCTCCTATGTCACGCCAAGGCACTCTCTACTACTCCGAGAACTCGGATCTCCAATCTGGGCACGCAAACCCAGGGTCGTCAGAAAGCGACCTAGTGAGTGGTAAAATGAAGGAGGAGGTAGTAATATATACAATAGTAATACAAGCACGATACATATAGATAATACATGATACTAGTGATACCATATATAAATATAGAATAAGCAGTAGAAAAATATAATCATGTCATCTTTTAATACCATCACTACCTAGCCGGTTATCCTCGGGTCATGTCTATAGTGTATCCTGTATTATATAATCATGAATGTCGTCTAGTGGTGACGTGATAGAAATGAACAGGTAGATGAAATATGCAACATACTCATACTACTGTGTTATGCATATACAAAATGGAGTATTCAAGGCTATAAAGCAGCATAGTTACACTGCAGGGTATACATGTACATGGACCGCATGCTACCATATGGAATGTAACGAATAGCAGAAAATATAACATGAGATCAGAAAATGTAACATGATATCCAGGTGACATGATAGTGAATAACATATCAGCAATAGTAACAATTACGAACAATACTATACATGAGTCGAGCATGTCATGTGATTTATACAATAAGAACAATCAGTACCACCTGGTATTTTAATCACTCTCTTCCAGTGTCCCATACCACTGGCAGTTCATACTGGAGCCCGCACTCCAGTCGAACCCATCCGGACATGGCCTACGGGTACCATTATCCAAACGAGAGAGTTACCAAATAACAAGTGTTCCGACGTCACTATTGTGTATACTATTTTATTATGTTAATTGGAAACCCATGGTCGAGGAGTTCTTATCGGGTAGGTGTATCCCGTGCATACCCGGGATCACGGCCTTAAACGGACCCCTGGCTGCTAAGACCAGGGCCCTCCGCTAAGAGGGGAGCACGAATCAAGTAACGGGAGCTCATGGAGCTAGTGGTAGGTAGCACTACCGTCCCCTGCAGTGGGACTAACAATATGGATCCAGTACATCACCCGATAAGATCTAATCAACCGTCAAGTCTCCCCCATACCCAAGTTATCATTATTATCTGATATGTCAAGTATACCGCGTGACAAGAACAAATAACGGTACATGATACGGGTAACATGATAACTGGACCAGAGCTCTGTTGATAGTGTAGAACAATATAGCGGGAATCGGGAACAATATATCAGGAACAATATAACGGGAACAATATAACGGGATCAATAGATGTGGAAGTCCACATATCGCATATCAACAGCTCTCATGTCCAGTAACGGGAATATCCATATCATTGTAACAGGAATCAATCATATAACATGAATACGGGAACATGGAATAATAATACATGGAATAAGCACAGTGAGCCATATGACAAGAAGATAGAAACAACACAGACATGTGTCATGCTAATATGAAATGCAGTAGCCGTGCAGTGATATGCCGAGAATCCATGTAATGATGATAACGGTATAGGATCTGACGGTATGCCGTGAAGTGCTGTACATGAATACGAACGTGAGACGTGTCATAGTATCTGTGCAATACCAATGGGCAGTGTCTAATATCATGTACAGTGAACTATCGTATCAGTGTAAGGATGATAACAGTAATATGACATGCGGTACTTATCCTTGTACTAGTGAAACATAAATGTGTGGTCATAATCCATATAACAGTACATGTAATAATGGTAGTCCGTATATCATATAATATCATGTCCTGTGAATTATAGTAACAGTGTCTAGCATGCATGTCTAGTGACAGTATCGTGTCATAGCGTATCTGTGGAACCGTATGCAGGTAACGTTACTGTGATACGATACATGACATGACAGTGTCCAAACATATGGTGATATAGTGGGCCGGATGTCAGTGGTCCATGAACATGACCTAATAGGTATCCAGTGTCTTACTCTACGTCTATTAGGTATCATGTATATTTTAAGTACAGTGTTTATTACAATGTTTTAATATGGTGTACCAAGTAGGATTTACCGGTAATGAATAAAGCAACCAAATTCAATTAATAGACTAAAAAGATAATTTATAAAATAAAAACACTCACAAACTGGCCACGGGGAGGTAGCTCTCTTTCCCACGATGGCAACGGATCCAGAATCGTCCGAATCGGAGTCCGGATGCTCCCGATATCGCCCGAACGCTAAAAATCATAAATTGGGGTTAAATATGTAAATAAACATAATTCAAACGCAATTAGGAAAATGCCACAGGGGGATTTCTGTAAAAGTACCTGTAATGGGTTTGGATGCGAGTTTGACTTATAGCAGGTCGGGTCCAGATCCACAACCCAAACCCGAATAACTTGGAGTAATGGGTAACGGGTCGGTTATTGGGTTTGGGTTTCCCACTTTAACCCAATAGAGTTATTGGGTTTGGGGTTCCACCCCAAACCCAATAAGAAACGTATAGCAGCAGCAGCAGCAAGCTGCTGCTGCTCCGCATGGCCGGCCGGCCAGCCCAGCTGGCCGGCGACGCCGGCCGGCCTGCCGGCGGCGGTCCCGGCCGCCGGCGGCGGCTCAGGTGAGTGAGAGAGAAAGAGGGTGGGGGAGTGAGGGGAGAGAGAGATTTGAACAGAGAGAGAAAAAGGAGAGAGGAAGAGAAAACAGGGAAGAAGATGAAGAAAAAGGAGAAGAGAAGAGAGAGGAGGAAAGGGTGGCTCGGCCTAGGGGTCGCGCCGGCGGTGGCGGTGGCGCCGGCAAGGGGCACGGCGGCCGGAGGAGAAGCGCCGACTGGTGGCGCGGTGGCAGCCTGGCTGCGGGCCAGGGGAGCAGCCCCTCCCCTGTTTTGGGTCGCCCATAGAGAGAGAGAGAGGTTAGGGAGAGAGAGGAGAGAGAGAGGTGAGAGAGAGAGGGGCTTCTGTGAGAGAGAGAGAGAGAGAAAGAGAGAGAGATTTATAGGGGGAGAGAGAGAGAGTCGGTGGAAATGGTTTGGCGGTGGGGGAGAACTCGCTGGAAGGAAGAAGAAGAAAGGAGAAGAAAAGAAGGAAAACAAAATTAAAGAAAATAATATTTTAATATTATTATATTGGTTCAATATTCGACGATCTCCGAACGGTACCTAAAAATTAAAGAAAATAGAGAATATTATCCTGAGACGTAATATGAAAACAGTTTGTCGAAACTCAATCCGATTTACCAATTAAAAATCCCGGAGTTTCTCGCCGATACGGGCGACACCGGTTTGGCCGGATTTTTAATAAATTCAGAAAAATCCCCAAAAATACCCAAACGTAGCTCAAGCGATTCTAAGACATATGGCGAAAGCCGATTCTCAAAATTCTACTCCGTTTGTGAAATAAAAATCGAAAGGCTGGTTATCGGTATCGGTCGACACCGAATACGGAGATTTTCCAAAATAATCCAGAAAAATTCCAGATAATCCTAAAAAATCTAAAATATTAGAAAATAATTTTTGAAACTGAAATCGGCTCAATCGGACTACCAGGAGGTCAAATCAATTTTGGTCGTCGTATCGCGTACCGATACGGTAATACGTACACCGGGGATCAGGGGTTACAGAACCAGAGGCCGCTCAATCCTAGGCGAATGAGGCGGTCGCCTAGGGCCCCAAATATAGTGGGGCCTCCAAAATAATAGTGTAAATTAGTATTTATTAAAATAAGAAATATAAAATATACAAATTTCTTTGTGTTTGTTCAACCGGGCGTGCCGGAGTGGTTATCAGGCATAACTAGAAATTTAGTGGCTTTACCTGCCCGAGTTTGAATCTTATCATCAATGTTTTTTTGATTTTTTTCCCTCTTCATTTTTTATATCACGAGGAAAAGCTTGAGTTTTTTGCACTCTCCCTAACTATTTAATTATAATTAGAGAATTTTTCAAAATTAAAACTCTCCATCTCTCTCTATATGCTGCCCTGCTCTTCACCGCCTCTGTTATAATTAGAGAATTTCTCAAAATTAAAACACACTCTCTCTCTATTTATGTGTGTGTGTGTGTGTGTGTTGCCCTGCTCTTCACCGCCTCCATCGCCATGACCCTAGATTGACGACAGGGCCTGCAACTACTCTATAAAAAAAGATGCGTTAGCAAAATTTGAATACAAAAACTTGATTAAAAATTTTGCATCTCAAAAGCTGGAAGAATTATTTTCAATAAAATATAGATTACATAAAATATTAGTTAATATTAATTACTTATTTAAAGTATATTTTAAAAGGGCCCATTTAAAACTTTCGCCTAAGGCCTCCATAGAAATTGAGCCGCCTCTGGGTGGAACATTTTTTGTTTGGTTGTGAGTTTTGATTTGTTAGAGTTTGTCGCAAATAAATAGAGGTTGTTGGTTGGAATTATTTCTATTTTTTTTTTTTTTTGCAAACTCACTGAGAATTACAAAAGTTTTTACTTTTATTTCTATTGCACAAATTTTATTTTGTTCTTTATTTTTTATCTCCTTCCATCCTTTTTGTATTGAACAATATTAGTGCCCTCCAAATGCTTATTAGATACATATAAATCCACTTTTTTTTGATAGTTTAGATAAATGATGAAATCATGGTGTTCGTTGACAACAGGTCATTACGGGAGTGTCTTTATATCGCAACATAAATTTTATAGTTATACATGCGCATTGCACGTGCTGAAATTTAGTTACCTTTTACCTCCTACTTTTATTTTGCACCCCTTCTCAGGATAGAACCCAGGTTGACTTCTTCGCGCGAAAGAATGTGATGATTCTTCGCGCTGGGGCGCGCGGAGGGCGGTGCCGACGGCCGGAGGGCCGCTGGTGGTGGTGGGCCTCCAGCGGCGGCCAGCCAGCCAGGCAGTTGGCGGTGGGCGGCGCCGCCCGTGGTCGACCAAAGCGTTTTCCCGTGTCATAGCCCATGCATGGCCTATTCCGCCTGTGCCGAATAGTCAGCAACCCAAGCAACCAGCTCCCTCCCTATTATATTTTTCACAGCTGATGGATAGTTCGGAGTAGGAGAGATAGAGAGAGAAGAAAATCTACTTTGAGCCACAAAACATTTTTTATTTTTATTTTTCTCTTTTCGCCGTCCATCAGCTGTGATAGACAACCCACAACGTGAAGGACCATCACCTGGCCCTTCGTGCGAGGGAGTCAACGCCAGCCCCTCGGGATAATAGTGCTATTACTACTTGTTATTTAAGACAACATTCACATTTTTCCACGAATTAATATATAGGATGTTGACCAATTGAATGCAATTAAACAAAATGATGGGATTGTCACAAAGTTTTCATATTTCTCATGATAATCGCATGGAGGAAATCGAATAAATAAATGATTGACTTGAATAGCAACTGAGTTTTCGCACTAGGTTGATCTTTTTTCAAGACTCGTGTTGATGGTAATTCGATTGTTTAATAAACAGATCAGTACTTTCATGCAGAGTACTAATCCAATTGCTGTCTCTTGAACGTGAAAATAAATAAGATAGGAAAAAAAAAATTTAACACTTAATTTGATTTTTTGTGGAGGCAGTTAGCTCCATCTCAACTTGAGGCCGTGTGAAAGCAACATATGAAAAATTAAAGGAAATTGAAAAGTGACACAAGAAGAGGCATGGCATTACGGCCTTGATTCAAAGAGCCCGGGCCCAACTCCATCGGCTTCGGAAAGGGTCCAACACTTTTGGAACAAGTCCAGTTGCCTAAAAATGCTTATTCTAGACATGAGCTTTCTTCTCCTTCTTCCCCCTTGGCTAGCTGTCTTTAACGAAACAAGCCTCCTGCTGTTGATCAAGAATCCGACCCTGCTTTGATACCTTCTCTGTCTGATTCCATTTTCAGGGAAGTAGATATGTGTGAGACACCAACCCCCTCCCTTTCAAACTCTCATTCTAATGAAGCTTCACATGAGAATCTTGACTCGACAACTCGTGCAAAATTCAAATCGATGCTTGCGGGAGATACCTAAGATATCTCTGTTTCAAATACAATTACTTTATTGCAATTCATAAAGAAGAAAGATAAGACCTTGGAGAAAGCTAAGAGCTGAATGTCAGGCCGTTGGTGTTTCTAAGTCTTCCCTTAAAGGAATCAAGATGAGACACAAGAGGGAAAAGGGGCAAACTTCTCGCTGCTCGCTCCCTGACTTCGCTGGATATCTTACAAGAAAACCTCACAGAGTATGATATGAAACTGCTTAATGAAAGGGCATTGACCCCCTCTCTGATGGTGGCATTTGATTCTTTGTAGTTTGTTCTTTTTTTTTCCCCCCTGTTTTTCTTTCTTTTCCCTTGTATGTCTGACTATTAAAAAAAAAAGGACATGAGCAGTATGTTTTTTACTCTAAAGGTCTATTTGGCTGGAAAAGCAGAATGAGAAAAACTAACAGTGAGGTCACTCGATCAGTTTCTTTGAAAAAAAATTAGTTGGTGGATCCAACGCTGTCAGTATTCCATCCATTTTCTAGCATTTTTTCAGAGAGAGAAAAACAGAGATTTGCTGACATTTTGCCGAAATCAACGCCACTTTTTTGGCTTTCTGAAAGTTGCAAACACGCATGATTTTGAATCCTCAAAGAAACTAACTGTGGAGCCCACTACATCCATCTTTTCAGCCTATTTTCTTGGTTCCAAACAAACTCTAAGAAGAAAAAAACTAATTTTTTTGTATAAAATATACAAAAAATTTCGCTCCAACCAAGAGAGGTATGCAATAATATTTATTACACCCATAAGTATTTCCTTCTGTATTTACAACACTTAACTTCGATATCTGACTTGATCGTTGGAGGAGGTTTGATCGGGATTCAGACCCAGCCCTCTATCGGCTTCTTGTCTTGTAGGTCATCTCAGACACCTGAGGCGTTACATTCTCAAGCCTCAAAGGCAGCTCTAGAGCGAAAGTAGGCCTTGAACCCGACCCAGTGAGTCGAGACCCAGATTTCCGATTTATAAGTATGCAAGATATTACTACTATTACTACTAAATAAATGAATCATAGAATTAACCTATTCATAAGTTGTTTGAATAGCTCCTTGTGGATTCTTTTAATTTATTTAGCTGCTTTAGTAGTGAAAAAATAAGTCGTTTAGTCATAGTGAGAATTGAGTGCAGCTAGTGTGTCACAAATCACAGTTGCATCAATGTTTCCGGTTGGATATATCCGGCTTGGTTGGGCCGCCCAACCCAACCCACAAAATGGTTTTTGGTGTGGGCTTGGGCTTAAAAGTTAAACCCAATATACAATCAGCGGGCTGTACTATGGGTACCGCTAACTCGGGCCAAACATAACGCCAGCCCAAATTAACCAAGCCCAACATGATTGTCTTATATAGACATGCATCTTTGAAGAAAACTAAATATCAAGATTATTTCAAGTTTTCTTACGCATCCTTCAGACAACCAAGTTATTCGTCGAGTAGATAACAAATGGACGGCGAAAAATAGTGACTTGTTTAGTTTTACATTTCAAAAATGTTTCATAACAGGAATTGATCTTCTAGGGTTTTTAAGTGTTTTTGATCATGAACAATTCAAATACTATATTCTCAATTGTATATTCAATCCAAGATCTGTCAACAAGATTTTTATAGACAAAAAACAAAAGAAAATGTCCAAAAAGAACCCGAGCTAGATTTGTTATTAAATTTTTATTGCTGTACGCGTCAATATTGAAAATTTCATTTATTGATTTTTAATTTTAATTTTTTTTTTAGAGGTAAATTCACCGGAGATTTATTTACACTCCAATTTGTAAGAGAGATAGTAAAATAATCAAACATCAGAAAATTTATGTGAGAAGTCTGCAGAGAGGAAAAAAATCTAAGTGCCAGGAGAGATTCATTAAATCAAAGAGATTACGAGGAACTCTTCACATTCTGTTACAGATTCAATTCTCTAGGGTTCGTTCCCTCAGGTCCCTTTGCTTGATGGAGGTCGAAGTTTATAAATACTTCGTAATCAGAAGTGTGGATATTATGAATTTTCATAACTATAAGATTTACATATAGGGATTTTTTCATAACTGCTTGAATTATGCTCTTGAATATTGAGAGTGATTTCTACTACCATTTGTAACCATCCACGCTGGAGTAGAGCTGTTGCAACGTTCAAAACGTGAGATGGTCTGGCTTAATTGACTTTTGAATCAAGGGAGTCCTACTTGCTGAATTGAAGGTGAAAATTGTTATATTTTTGAATAAAATAAAAAAGTTTTCATTTCAAATTTTGATTTACCAGGTCAACTTTGACCAAGTCTCACGATCTAAGTCAGTTGAGAAAATATCTCAACTGCTTAGATTTTCTGATGGAGTTGTTACAATAACTGAGGTTTTAAGGCTATAAATAGAACCCTACTTTAATTCTCAACTCACAATTCTCATTTTCTCTTCTTTCTATTTGAAATCTCTTTTGAGGCCTGCTCTTCATGAAAAGGGCTTCACCTTAATTAAATTTTCTTCTCTTTTCTTTATTTTTAGGCAACCGTTCTGAGTCTGAGCAGAGGCCTAGTGCTAGCGTCCGAGTCCATGTGCTGGTGATTTTAGGGAGTCTTTACCACTAGTTAGCGGGGCCAATTCGATGTCCAGACGAGATGACTGGTCATTTGTCTTTTAAGGGCAGTGCGTCGCACGTCTACATCTCCCAAGCCAGCGATCTTACCTTTATTTTAATTCTGTTGCATGTTTAGTAATTGATACAAATTTAATTTGATTTGTGTT
>JAVJIF010018476.1:0-61176 GCA_038442645.1 Agave tequilana
ACACTACCAAATGAAGAATAAATAACTAGTTAAAAGTAATTTTTGAAAGACTAGTAAAGATCCTTCAAAACATGTAATCAAAACATTCATCCAGGAAGTACGCTAAAAACACAAGAATTGACACTCGAAATATATAAGGCTCAAAATATCTCATGAAAACATGTCATGAGTAAGCAAATGAAATGTGAGTGTATCATAATCATGTTAGTAGCATTTCATGAACTTAAGCGATACTGCTCAAAAACCAAACATAAATCTCATTTTATCAAATAAAAATCATGAAAATCGTAAAGATTTATTTTTTATTTAAAAACAAGCTTCTAGGTATATGTATGATTTTATCCAAAACTAACAATTGCATACATATCCCAAACATGAAAAGAGTCTATGATATAATTTGCATGAAGGCAAGAGACTCAAGGGGCATACATGTATATATATTAGTTTTTGAAAAAAAAAGGCATATACAGAAGTAAAACATGTAAATAGGCAAACAAGTGTAAATGAGGAATCATCAAAACTAGTCTATACATGTGCATATAGTGAGTACAAATGAACAATGAAGTGCAAACATATATGAATCAAATGTTGCTCACTACTTGCACAAGTATATTTTCAAGTTTTAATAAAGACTACATTTAAATAAGTGTTTACCACATGAAACACAAATATAAAACATGAACATGCTAAAAATGTGATATAGTAAAAAGCATGTAAACTAAATTAGGAGTTTAGAGATAGTTACCAAAACAAAGAACTATACTCCAAATCTCCAAAACATGGTGGTCGTCCCACCAAACCACCTTATAGCTGAGCATCAAATTGTATGTCCAACAAGTCCATGTGCATCCATCATCAAGGAACCAACTTCTCACGTTTTGTGAAGCCCGCACCTACATCAATTACAAAAGGTGAAGATTTGGTACCCATTTTCTTTGGGTCCTCGGGGGTTATCATTGTAAGGAACCCAAACATTCTTATTAACAAAATTTAAAGCATTTATCTTATAATAATAAATTTTTGCTAAATGGTCTTTACGGCCACAATGTGTACACTTGTACACTCTACGATGCATATGTGTATGAGTGTGATCATGACGTGCAAAGTGTGCATATACATGATGTGGGTGTTGTGCATGAACATGGGGAACTTGTTTCTTTTGAAATAAGGATTCCAATCTTTTATGGTTAAATGCATAATTGCTCAAAGTTGAGCTTAAACAATCAATTCTATTTTTCAAAAATTTAACTTCATTTTTATCAATGATAGCATGTAAAGCATGGTGAGAATGAGAATCATTTTTTTATTCTTTTTAGAAACATTTCTTTTTCTTTTCAACAATTTTTCTTTTCAAGGAAGTGTTTTCATGCAAAGCAACTTCTTTTTATTTATCCACAAAAACAATTTTATTTTTCAAAGCATTATTTCCTTCACACAAATCATTCAATTTAGAAAGCAAGGAAATATTTTCATTTTTCAAACTTTCATTTTCTTTTGAAACATTTTCAAATTTCTCTTGTAAAGAATCTTTTTCATTTAACATGGCATCAAATTTATTTTTCATTTTCTTATTATCCTTTTTAAGCAATTCATATTTTTCTAAGAGTTGTTAACAAAATGAAGCAAGTTCATTGTAGGATATATCAACACTCTCTTCTAGCTCGGATTCGGTAGTTACCTCAAGGGGGTTATTGTTGGCCCAAAGGCCTTTCACTCTAGTTTTGATGATGATTAACTCATGTAGTTATGTGTACTAATTATCTTGTGATTTTAGTTTCAGATTATTAACAAGATATTAGTTGGTGTTTAGCTTTAACAAGATGATTTGGAAGCTTGCACATGTTGATTCAAGAGCCCAAGCGTCAAAGATCATACATTGCACTTGCTCGGGAATCAAGAGTTTGGATCGAGCCGACTTGGAGATTGCGCTCTAGCTTGGAGATTGCACTCTACAAGAAGACTTAGGTATCCATAGTTTTAGTTTGTTTAGAACCTAATTGTAAAGATTAGAATAGTATGATAATGCTCAAGTTCACAACACACACGTTTCATGTTTTGGAATATTGGTTTTTGGTTTTTCGGTTTTAGGTTTAACCGATCTTGGTTTCATGAATAGATAGATCAAAACAAGTTTACATGGTTTAATGTATATTAGATTTGTTCTATATACATGCATGCTTCAACTCTTAGACAAACTTACTTTGATATACTATTTCATGAGTTTTATGTTTTGGTACTTACAACAAAACATATTTTGGACTTAATGACAAAAATCATGATATATATATATGTTTCTTGTATATTGAATTTCTATTCATATACAATATGCTTCAAAGTGTTTAAATATCATATTTTGTATCATGGATGAGTTTTAGACAATGTGTATTTTCTATTCAAAATCCGAGTTTTAGAAAATACAAGTTTTGGTTTTTGATAAATATGATAAGATACAAAAATAGTTTTAATTGCTTGATATTTGAGTCAAAACTTTTATCACATGTTTATATATCAATGCAAATGCTAAAACTATTTTTAGGGATTTTTAGTAATTTATAAGAATTTATTTGACATTAATTTTCCTCAGATTTCAGACCTGACTTTTGTCTGCCAGGCTTGGCCGGTCGACTGGTACGGTCGACCGCACCAAAAAAAAAAAGCCAGTCGACCGACGTGCACGGATACGTGCACGCTGGCTGACTCTGTAGCCGGTCGACCGAAGCGGTCGACCGACGGAGAGCTGTTGGCTCTCAGGAATTCTCGGTCGACCGAGGCGGTCGACCGGTAGCCACAACGGTTCAGAATTTGACCGTTGGGCGGTCGACCGGGCCGGTCGACCGGCAGGGTAAAACTGGCAAATATTCTGTAAACGGCTAGTTTTTCTAAATTGCCTATAAATACCCCATTGAGAGAGTTTTTCTCTAAGAATTTTTGGGCTAAAATTTTCTATCACTCTGGTGTTTTTGCTGCAAAAAAATAAATAGGTTTTTGGATTCAAAGTGAACAATCTTTTGTGTTTTTGATTAGGGTTTGAAAAACCAAAGAAAAGGGATTTGGGAAAAGCTTTTGTTTGAACTTCTATATCTTGATTCCATTTGTTTCCCAAAGGTTTTTCTTTGAGTTGCTGGTTTCATATCCCTTGGTTTTCTCCACACTTGAGCTAAAAATCTACTATCTATATCTATAGGTTATTTGTGTGGAAGAAGAAGTTGTTTGTGGTTGTTGTTGTGACCACCAAGTTGTAACCCAATCTTTTCTTAGCTTTGTGCTTTGGGTTGTATCCCTCTAGTTGAGAGGTGATCCTTGTATTGGTTGGTGACTGGGAGTTTGTTGTATTGGTTTGAATATTTGCCTCAAGGAGGAGGTTGTGATTGTTGGAGTTTGTCTCAGGGAGGAGGTTTGTAAGAGAGGAGTGTTGGGTACTCCTTGTAAAGGGTCCTAGGTGGACGAGCTAGTGGAAATCCTTCGTGTGTCGAAGGCGGGGATGTAGAGCTGGGTGCTCGAACCTCGATAACATATCTTTGTGTTTGCGCTTGATCCATTGGCTCTCTCTCTACTCTCTCTTTACTTTGTGCCTTGCATTAATTTACATTGCTCATTCATATTTGCTTGGCTTGGTTGTGGCATCACTTGTTGATAGCACTTGAGTGTATATTGCAATTAATTTTTAAATTCCGCATTTAGTTCATAGATTAGCATTGTCACCTATTCACCCCCCCTCTAGGTGACTTTTCAATTGGTATCAGAGCTAGTGTTCCTGATATTTAGGTTTAACCACCTAGGAGTGATCTTGTTTGCTAATCTTCACTTGCATTTTCATTTGCACTCATACTAGTTTGCACTCATGGCTAGCCCTTCTATGTTTGACCATTTTAGACTTGATACTTGGAAGGTGGACATGACTAGGCATTTAAAAACACTAGGTCATCTAGTTTATCAAGCCATCACCATAGAATCCCTCCCAAATAGTAGCAAGCATAAGAAGGCCAATGCATTAGCACTTAGAGCCTTAGAGCATCTCTAAATGAATTTCTTTTTACCCGTTTTTGATCACTATGATTCGGCTTTTGCAGTTTGGAGCATCTTGACGTCTCCCGAGCTTCCAAGGATAATTAACAAGATGAGGAGATCTAAAAGAGAAAAGTACGAAGAGCAATGCCTCATGGTCCAAGGGAAGAACTCCCTTGAGGTACAATCGGATTCTCATATTGATGATAGCTCTAGTTCCTATTGCCATGGTTGTTTTGAAGTTCAAACCTTAAATATGGAACTTGCTCAAAACCTTGAAAATTTGTTGGAAAAACATGATTTGTTAAAAGAAGATAATCTTATTTTGAAAAATGAATTAAAGGATTTATGCTCTAATTTTGAATTGGTTTTGCAAAAGAAGGAAGAGATTGCAAGTGAATGTGACTCACTTAAATCTCAACTTGAACTTGCTTTAAAGGAAAATGAATTTTTGAAAAACAAAAATGAGTGTGATGATGTTGTAAAGCAAAATGAAATTTTATCTTCAAAATTGGATTTTACTTTTAAAGAAAATCTTACTTTGAAAAATAATATTGATTCAATTACTAGAGAATTGGATTTGGTTTTGATTAAAAATAAATCTTTGCAAAAAGAGATTGATGTTTGCCATGCTAATGTTGCTTCATGTTCTAGCACACCTATTGCATGCTCACTCTATCTTCTAACATTGAAAATGATATACTTGTTTTGAAGAAAAAGTGTTGATAGTTTGGGCTCCACTTTGAGCCATTGTGCCATGTATCACACACGATTGGAAACCTTGGTTCGCAAGAAACAAGTTCCAACCTTACATGCACACCCATCTAGGCATACCCATGCTTTTCATGATCACCATCATCATATGTATGCTCATGTGTACACATGTACACATTGTGGTCGAAAAGGCCACCTTGCTAGATTCTGTTATGATCGCATTTATCATGAAAATTTAGCAACTAATTATGTTTGGGTTAGAAAAGATACTAACCCCCATGGACCCACAAAGAATGGGTACCAAAAACCACCTCTTTGACTTTTGATGTAGGTGGGAGCTCTCGCGTCACGTGAGGGTATTGGTGCCTTGAGGTGGATGCATTCTAAGCTAAAAGGAGAACCATTTGGATGCTTCACTCTCAAGGAGATTTGGTGGGAGGACCACCGTGGTTTGGAGAACTAGAGATGCACCTTCATCGGTTTTGGTATCATTCTCTAACTCCCATTTTTATTTGCATGCTTTTTATGTCCATACTTTTATAGCATGTTGTGCTTTGATTCATTATGCTTGTGCTATGTTCATTAGATTAAGGTTGTACATGTTTAGCTACTTGAGCACCCATGCTTCATTTGAAATCTACATTTAGTGTCTCACCTTGTTTAAACTAACATGTATGCTTTAAATCTAATGTACATGCATATGCACAATGATCATATGATTTTGTGTTTTTAATGATTCATGTGTTGATTAGTATGTTCATTGCTATACATGTATTGCAATTTGTAATCACCATTGTTTACATGATTCCATATTTTTGTGTTTTCACAATTGTTTTGATATTATGTATATCTTAATTCTTATAGCATATAAATTTACATAAGGATCATTTTTAGAATAATTGTTGATTTATGACTTGTTTTATGCTTTATGATTTGAATATATGCTTAGATGTTAGTTTTCATGAAAACTAGGAGTTATACTTGTACATAGAATGGGCCACAAATAAATCTTTATATATGTTTGTGCTTGGATGCCTATTTGTACTCATTAGATGTGCTAGTATAGTCTAGTTTTGATGATTCATACATTCAAACATGTATATTCTCATTTTTGATATGTTTTATGATATTGAGTTTTAACTTCATGTATATGTATCTTGTCTTAACTATTGGTTATACATATACATCCTTGAGCCACGTGCCTTCATGCATATACCTTTGTGGACTCCTTTTGTTTGGGATATGTATGTATACTTTAGTTTGTACTTGGCATACATATGCCTTGAAGGTTAAATCGTTTTGATGGGTTTCATGTTTTTGGAAGTTTCTTTTGGTAAAAGTAATTTAATTTATCATGTGTAAATGTTTTAAAGGAATTTCAATATTGAGCTTGATTGTCCATTTCATGATAAGTGTGTTTCACATATATCCTATACACTCACCTTATTAGTTTTCTCATGACCTTGTTTTCATGAGTATTAGATGGGCTTTATGGATTTTGAGTGTTGATGATCATGTGATTTACATGTCCTTCATGAAATATATTTTGATTTATTGAAGAATTTCGTATTAGTTGATTCATATAACTAATTGTGATATTCTTCATGAGGTAGAGATTTTCAACAAACTATATTTCCAAATCTATTTTTGAAAACTCCTACCATCAAAGGGCGGTAGGATGGGAGATCATGTTCATGTATGCCCTAAACTGAAAATCTTTAAAACTTGAATTATGATTGGGTGGTAGTGAATATGAGATATACACTTGATCTTATTGTTGTTTCAATTGTTATCATTGAATTCTTTCAATTGGTATCAATCTTGACATCCTTTTGTATACTCATATAGTTTTGTTTTATATATGTATGCTTACACTTCATATAGTATCAATTTCAATTGGTATCTATTTTTTCATATATATTAGATGATTTATTTGTGCTTCAAGATATCACAAATTTTGTTTATGATAAGCTTGATTTTTTTTTAATTGTCCATCATTTTCAATTGATTCAATTTTCAATTGGTATCTTTATACAAGCATTATCATTATCTTACTTATGCTAAGCTTGAGCTTTAACATTATTTCAATTGACTTAGTTTTCAATTGGTATCTTATTTCTAGCTTAAGCATATGTTTAGTTGGTATTTCATAAAGGGGGAGAAGACTCACATTTTAATTTTCAATTGGTATTTAGTTTACCATTGGTTTTGTTTCCCACTCCCTAACTTTATGAGAAAAAAAAAGAAAAATGATTTAAGAATGATTATTGATTTTTAATTGGTATCATATGCTTATAAAGATATATATCTTCAATTGGTATCAAGATGCATTTGTTCACTCAAATTGGTATCATTGTATCTTTCTATTGATATCATATTGCACTTCTTTGACACATTTTTTTAATTGGTATCATTTTGGTTTCACCCCTTGAAGTAGTTTGTTTATTCTTTGTTTCATATACTTAGGGGGAGAAGAATTCATATCTTTTTGTTTTTATCCCTTTGTTGATGATTGACAAAAAGGGGGAGAAGATTTATTGGAGTTGATATGCATGAGTTTTCAGTTTTATGTTCATTTCATCTCCATTGGTATCGGTATCAAGAGCATTATGAGTTTTGTTTTTATTAGTATCCATTGGTATCAAGAGCATGTTTTGGTAATTTAGTTGTTTTGTTTTAATTGGAATCAATAGCATGTTTCATATGCATATTCATTTTATGTCAAGAACCTTGTTTATATGCATCTTATTGTTTGTTTATTCCTATGCATGAGTTAAGGGGGGAGCTTCTTTGAAGCTTTACTTTAAACCATGCATATATAACTCCATGAGTTTTGTCATCATCAAAAAGGGGGAGATTGTTGGCCCAAAGGCCTTTCACTCTAGTTTTGATGATGATTAACTCATGTAGTTATGTGTACTAATTATCTTGTGATTTTAGTTTCAGATTATTAACCAAGATATTAGTTGGTGTTTAGCTTCAACAAGATGATTTGGAAGCTTGCACATGTTGATTCAAGAGCCCAAGCGTCAAAGATCATACATTGCACTTGCTCGGTGAATCAAGAGTTTTTGGATCGAGCCGACTTGGAGATTGCGCTCTAGCTTGGAGATTGCACTCTACAAGAAGACTTAGGTATCCATAGTTTTAGTTTGTGTTTAGAACCTAATTGTAAAGATTAGAATAGTATGATAATGCTCAAGTTCACAACACACACGTTTCATGTTTTGAATATTGGTTTTTGGTTTTTCGGTTTTAGGTTTAACCGATCTTGGTTTTCATGAATAGATAGATCAAAACAAGTTTACATGGTTTAATGTATATTAGATTTGTTCTATATACATGCATGCTTCAACTCTTAGACAAACTTACTTTGATATACCTATTTCATGAGTTTTATGTTTTGGTACTTACAACAAAACATATTTTTAGACTTAATGACAAAAATCATGATATATATATATATATATGTTTCTTGTATATTGAATTTCTATTCATATACAATATGCTTCAAAGTGTTTAAATATCATATTTTTGTATCATGGATGAGTTTTAGACAATGTGTATTTTCTATTCAAAATCCGAGTTTTAGAAAATACAAGTTTTGGTTTTTGATAAATATGATAAGATACAAAAATAGTTTTAATTGCTTGATATTTGAGTCAAAACTTTTATCACATATTTATATATCAATGCAAAATGCTAAAACTATTTTTGGGGATTTTTAGTAATTTATAAGAATTTATTTGACATTAATTTTCCTCAGATTTCAGACCTGACTTTTGTCAGGCTTGGCCGGTCGACTGGTACGGTCGACCGCACCAAAAAAAAAGCCAGTCGACCGTTCCGGTCGACCGACGTGCACGGATACGTGCACGCTGGCTGACTCTGTAGCCGGTCGACCGAAGCGGTCGACCGACGGAGAGCTGTTGGCTCTCAGGAATTCTCGGTCGACCGAGGCGGTCGACCGGTAGCCACAACGGTTCAGAATTTGACCGTTGGGCGGTCGACCGGGCCGGTCGACCGGCAGGGTAAAACTGGCAAATATTCTGTAAACGGCTAGTTTTCTAAATTGCCTATAAATACCCCATTTGAGAGAGTTTTTCTCTAAGAATTTTTGGGATAAAATTTTCTATCTCTCTGGTGTTTTTGCTGCAAGAAAAAAATAGGTTTTTGGATTCAAAGTGAACAATCTTTTGTGTTTTTGATTAGGGTTTGAAAAATCAAAGAAAAGGGATTTTGGGAAAAGCTTTTGTTTGAACTTCTATATCTTGATTCCATTTGTTTCCCAAAGGTTTTTCTTTGAGTTGCTGGTTTCATATCCCTTGGTTTCTCCACACTTGAGCTAAAAATCTACTATCTATATCTATAGGTTATTTGTGTGGAAGAAGTTGTTTGTGGTTGTTGTTGTGACCACCAAGTTGTAACCCAATCTTTTCTTAGCTTTGTGCTTTGGGTTGTATCCCTCTAGTTGAGAGGTGATCCTTGTATTGGTTGGTGATTGGGAGTTTGTTGTATTGGTTTGAATATTTGCCTCAAGGAGGAGGTTGTGATTGTTGGAGTTTGTCTCAGGGAGGAGGTTGTAAAGAGAGGAGTGTTGGGTACTCCTTGTAAAGGGTCCTAGGTGGACGAGCTAATGGAAATCCTTCGTGTGTCGAAGGCGGGGATGTAGAGCTGGGTGCTCGAACCTCGATAACATATCTTGTGTTTGCGCTTGATCCATTGGCTCTCTCTCTCTCTACTCTCTCTTTACTTTGTGCCTTGCATTAATTTACATTGCTCATTCATATTTGCTTGGCTTGGTTGTGTGCATCACTTGTTGATAGCACTTGAGTGTATATTGCAATTAATTTTTAAATTCCGCATTTAGTTCATAGATTAGCATTGTCACCTATTCACCCCCCCTCTAGGTGACTTTTCAGTTATCCCCTTGCACCATGTAGCATACATTGGAAGCATCACTTCCAACATCCGAGTCGCTCTCCGCATAATATTGTTCTTATTCGCTAAGGGAGATGATGGTGTTCCATACTACGAAAGCCGAATCAATGTTAGAAACCCTAGATAAATATTCATCATTTAGGGTAGATCTTAAAGCATGTAGGGCTTTTGCAATAGCCTGAATATTTTTTCCATTTAAACAATACCAATCTTAGTAGTGTCAAAATAAACATGAATGCCTAGGGCTTTGAGGTACAAAGACATCTTAACCTTCCAAGTTTGGATGTTAAGAATGTCAAAGGTGGGAGGTGACATGAAATCCATGGTGTGTGTACAAATATTGTGATTAGCTATAAAATGAAGATCTTTAACTCTAGGTTGTTAGACCCAAATCAAGAGCACGTGGCTCTGATACCAATTGTAATTACCTAGAGGGGGTGAATAGGTGACTAGCTAATCTAATGGTCAATTAATGCGGAATTAAAAACTTATTGATGAAAACTCAAACTTCTTAAACTAAACACCAAGTATAACACAAGAGTGTAGTCGGATTCCCCGTGAAGGGCTTTGGACTAACTCCTCAAGATTCTTCTAAATAAGAGTTGAGGTGCCGCGTTGGCTCTCTTGGTTGAATACAAGTGTTAGCATACAATCCCCAAGCATATAACAATATGAGCACAAATATATATCAAGCATATAAAGATGAAAACAATATAAGCATGCAAGATATAAACAAGTAAGAGATAGAGAGAGCAATCGCAAACACGGGAGATTTGTTTCGAGGTTCGAGCACACTTGCTCTACGTCCCCGCCTTCAACACTATGAAGGATTTCCACTAAAATCGATCCCACCGGAACACTCGGTGCCACAACACCTACAAGCTCTTTGGACTCTCTAGTCCCTCTCTCGTTCCCGCAAGAACAATTCACCGCAAGCCCACTAGCTTGCTAAGGCCGCACCTCTACAAAGAGTTCACACAAGAACTCAAAACACCGTGAACCCGCAAGTCTGCCTCACAACACTTTGATCACCTAAAATCCTCTCACAACAAAGATCCCTATAGGTAGATATAGTAATGGATAGCTCAAGTATTTGTGTGAGAAAACTAGGATGGAATGCGTGGAGGAAAACACAAGAAATCACTTTGAAAACACTCTTGATAAACTTCCCTTTTTAATTGGAAATATTTGCTCTCAAACTAGTGGAGAAAACTCTGAAATAGATGGGAAAAACTAAGTTTAAAACTCTCCTCAAATCTTGCTCAAAACAGTCCAAGAAACCCCCAATTTATAGGCTATCCAAAAACTAGCCGTTGGGGTCCAATCAGCAGCTCTGGACTGCTGTCGGTCGACCGGCCCGGTCGACCACCAACGGTCAGAAATCTGACCTTGGGCCAGCGGTCGATCGGCCCGATCGACTGAGGCCTGGAACAGAGAGCAGACACTCTCTGCCAGTCGACCGGCCCGGTCGACCGGGGCTTTCTAGAGAGCAGAAGCTCTCTGGCAGTCGACCGGGTCGGTCGACCGGCCCTCCAGCCAGAACTGGCGTACACGTTTGTGCATGTCGGTCGACCGAGTCGGTCGACCGACTCCTAGCTCGGTCGACCGGCCCGGTCGACCGGCAGAAGCCAGAATAGAGAATTTTAGGGATTTAAAAGTTGTCTTTTTAGCTTAAATAAAATCCCATAAAAATCTCTAAAATTCAACAAAAATAGTTTCAGTATTATACTTTGATATACTAACATGTTTGAGTAAAACAATACATGTTACAAATATTTTGAACTATTTTTGTAACTTATAAATTTTGGCTAGAAACAAAATCTGTATTTTTCTAAAATAGATTTTTCCAAAACTTATTTTTCCAAAACTTCTTCAAATACAAAAAGAAGATATTTTAAACACTTTTAAAGCATAGAGTGTATGGAAATGATCCACTACACATACATGATGAAATATCTATGTTTTTGACTATAAACACTAAAAATAGTTTTGGTTAAAGACATGTAAACTTTGAATACCAAAAATCAAAACGATATTTTTCCAAAATGAAAACTCTTTTGTATTTTTCCAAAATAAAAACTCTTTTATGAAAACTCATCTAAATCAAGAGTGTGTGTGTGTGTATGGAATACTTGAGCAATCCACCAACTATTCTATCCTTTACATTTTATCTAAAAATAAAATCTTAACTAAAACAAACCTAGACACAATTTTTCTCTTGAAGTCTTCACTTTAAGTCTTCTTCTCCTTCTTGACTTGGTCCAAACATGATCCAACGAGCTAGACTTCTCTTGAGTACTTGATGTGGTCTTGATGCACAAGCTCTTGAATCAAACCGTGTCAGCTCCAAAACTTGATTTTAAATCCTTTGTTGAAGCTAAACACCAATTAAGATCTTGATCATAAATCTGAGACTAATTAAACATAAGATCATTAGTACTGTAACTACATGAGTTGATCATCATCAAAACTAGAGTGATGGGCCTTTGGGCCAACACATCGAACATGTAGCATACCCTAGTTTAATCAATAATTTAACCATGAAAAACTTGCTTTAAAATTTTAGTAAAAATATATAGGGACATTTAAGACATGTCTCATAATAATCATGATTTTTAATTTATTTTAAATTTTATTTTAATTAAAAAAGAAAAAAAGAAAATATTGCTCTCGGCCTCTGGCCGAGAGCAGCTGCTGCTGCTGCTCTCGGCTAGGACCAAGCCGAGAGCAGGGGCCTGGCCGAGCCGGGCCAAGCCAAGACCTGACCTGGTCTGGCTAGCCCAGCCAGACCTGGCCCAGGCCAGTCTGGCCTGCCAGGCTAGCGGTCTGGCCCCATTTAAAAAAAAAGGAAAAAGAAAAAGGAAAAAGAAAAAGGAAAAAAAGGAAAGAAAAAAAAAGAAAAAAAATATGATAGAAATAAATATGTAGAAAATTACTGCAATCATATTACTATAGAAACTCAGACCCAAACTCATTACTGTAGCAACAGACCCGTTTAGATTTTTATTTATTTTTAGGTTATTTTAATTCAGAAAATTCAAGAAAATACAAAAAATTCCAGAAAATAACAAACTAAATTTGGGACTCTTTAAATTATTTTGAGGTAATATTATTTAGAATAAGATGAAGTCAAATATTCTTTGTAATTATTATTTAATGATCATTTATTTAAAAATTTCCAATAAATTTCTAAATATCACAAAAATATAAAATTCATAATTCAGTAAAATATAGATACTATACATCAATTTATTAGTTTATGCATGTGTTTTATCATAAAAGTATATTTTTAAATGGTTGCTAAAAGTTAGAAATTGAATTATTTGAAAACATAGTCAACCAAAATATTAAATAGTAAAAATTACTTTCTTATATAACTTATCGCTGAAAAGAACATGTTAAGTCTCTAATTAATTCACGCAATATTTAGACCGCGAATTTTACCCAGAACCGGTTGTAGTTATGGGAATTCAGATTCCAACGACATCAGGAAAGTGTACACAATTACTTTCTCTTTGACTTTTCTGTTAAATTATGAAATTATCTTTGGACTCCTAACTCTCGATATCGTGTTCGTTATTCCAAGTATTGTCTCGTAATTTTGTTAAACTCTCTCTTCTCTGATTTTACAGATAATTCTTCTGCTTCGATATTATTTCGTGATTTGGTTATATTGTCTTATGTATCATGTTTCGCATCTCGTTCATGCATGTAACAAACTTAAATTGGCATGATTACTTACATGTGGTAGACTGATTTATTGACGTGAAATTTATACTGATCATGATAAATACTGTGATTTGGATCTTGAGGATAACTGGATAATAATAAAGTAAGATTGATAGTTAAACGTTGTATATCGATTGATATTGTGATCCTAATATTACTGAAAATTAATTGAGGAAATCAACTTTTATAGTTTGAGAAATTATTCGAGGATACTTATTGGATTATGGACATATGATCGAGACAGACTTATTATGACCTTTAGATTATATGTCACTAACATTATTTGCACTACTTCGCATGTATTTTGTATCACTTGCACAAATATATATTTGTCACTTGATATGGTCAATGTCTACATCGTCCCTTGATCTTGATGCACATTGTTTTCACTATGTGACACTGATATACATGATACTGTTTCTGAATTATATACACTGAGTCACACACTATTTTATATTTGCATTGATTAATAAAATTAACCAAGCCGGGGTTATTGGGTGAGACTGTAGCAGGGAAAATCCAGGGAGGTGTGCTTGGAAGGGCGACCCCTTGTGGGTTTGGATGCCACACGTGATCTTGTTATTTATGCACGCTTATGTTATTACAGTTACATGATACTTGAGTACAGTGAACAGTTTCTTCCTTCTATCAGGATCCATTAACACATCACTTATTTGATATGCAGTTGTCCTGTGAAATGGGGCAAAAGATGGTTGCATTAGTTAGAGTAATAAAATATGCTAGACATATGCACTTGCATCATATCCTTCATTGTCTTCAATGATCTTGTACCTAACATGTATTTTTAAGATACTGACACTTGAGACTCATGTGACATGCATTATCTTGACTACATGACATTCCTGGACATACCATGTTATTTTATCTTGTGATGTCGAGTTCTTGTGATTATGTTACATGACAGTTACTTGTTCAAGACATTTCATGTTCATTATATACATGTCACACTATGTATGCACGGTCTCCTTGTACATGATTTATCGTCTCAATTATTCCTGTTTTTATTATTACCTTCAGTTCTCGATACTGCCAAATATTGTTCTTATATCCTGTTTATTATTACTACTTTTTCATATTCTCTCTTTTATAATTCTTTTTCCTTCGTGTACTCTTGCTAGTCCGCTTCTAAAGGACTTTATATTATTTTTTAGTATTTAGATCAGAAAGCTGGTATAGAGAGTGATCCATAGATCATATTCTGGTTCAGCTATCCTCCGGTGAGTTCAGTTTTCTTTCTTGACTTGTTTTATTCAAATATAGTGGATGATATTGTTTATGATTCAGTTTTTCATATATGCGATTTTATCCATGCGCTTGGTTGTATATGCATATATGTGTGCTATCCTGCTTGTTATTGACAGCCTAAGGTACTCATGGAAGAGATTTCACTCTTCATGAGTATCTGCTGGCCATTGTCACGTACTCGTATTCCGTATTTTGGGAAGCGGGGGGTGATATGGTTTTGATGGTATCAGAGCCAGGTTAATTATATGTCATATATGCAATCAGGCCACATAGATGATAATCATCCACAAAATTATCTGAGTAAAAGTCAATGACTCCCTTCTCTGACTCCTTACTTGTACAATCGATCCTCAGAAATCCTTGAACTGTCACCCTGATGTGACTCTTCCATCCATGTAGTCTTCATACCTAGTCTGTCCCGCTTGATCATGTCTAGTTAGACTATTCTTGGTTCAGATTGATGATAGATATATTGAGAATTTGACCTGATTATTTGGACGAAGAAGAATAATTGAGAGGATTTTTGTCGAATCATCTAGCAGTTAATTTTATGAGGAATTTTGGATCTGAAACTTTTGATATACATGTCTACAAGGGAATCATAGTAAGATGGTGGACTTAAGATAATAATCATGCCTGGATTAAATAAGGATCAGATCACATCCATGCATATTGGATTTAGGATTTGGATCTTGGAGTGATAATCAGCTCAATAAACGGAATCATTGCCTTGGGCAAAATATGACTATACCTTGGATTAGATTGCTTGGATTAGTTCTGAGGATTAGAATCTTGAAGTTTTCAGATCTAAGTAATATTTTAAGAATGTCTATCATAATTTAAGGTTTTTGAGTTAATCTTATGACTCTTAAGAACATTGTAATTGGAATACCTTGATAATTTGAGAATCATGTGATCTTCTGATTGAGAATCATAGATGAAAGGAGGAGACAGATATATCTGAATTCTTATGAAGATTAATGAATTTAAAACTCAACTTTGAGGATCTAAAGCAGGAATATTAAAGCAAGATTATAAGGATCAAATTGAAAGATATATTGAGAGATTAAGATAAGGACTGATTGATATCATTGCGTATTTTTCAAGGACTTATAATTACTAATTGTTGATATTTGATTTGAAAATTTCTATTAGTGACTGCTACTTAAACTGATGATTTTTCAATAGTGACGGTGTGATCTGAGATTTGTGTTACTGTGATACTGTGGACCTATATAAGGCATGCACTCGAGGATTTGAGATTATTTGAGATCTTAATGGTTTTAAGGATATAACAATCATGGGTGATTATTGTTTGGGCAATATGTAATATTCTTAAAGATAATCTAAATTTGGAGTGATGTTACAAGAAAGGTAACATAATTGAGATATCTGAATTCTTGTTTGATGTGATCATGGAGAAAAATCAGTGTAGTATGGTTACTGATAGATCTTAAGGACTTGATCATAATGGTGGGAGTAACCTTATCAGATGAATATGATTATAGTGGATCAGAAGACCAATGTAATATGACCGATTATGAGCTCTGGAAAGTCAATTTGATCCCCGGACTTATGGTGATACTCTTGACAGATGTATATGTTGGATCATGACTCATGATTGACTTGGTATTAGGTTATTTCTTATTGACACGACTGTGAATCTGGGACAATCCTAGCTCACGCAGATACAGCTTCGATTCATATGTCGATGCCTGGCTGAATTTTGAGCACGAAATTCTTTTTATAAGGTGGGTAGGATTGTAACCCTCGGTTCCCGATATACGTATGTCAATATAGGTATCTGATATTGATTTAATTATCCTGGTAGTTGGATTGAGGACATTTCAGCTCAAGATATTATTTCCCATTATTTTGAATTTTTCTAGAATTTTGGAATTTTTTGGGAATTATTGGAGAAGAATTTCAATTCGGGGTCGATCGGTGTCACCGACTGACTCCGAGACTTTTAATTAACAATCGGGGATGAATTTTGGAGATTTAACTTCACAAAAATATTAAAGATGACATCTTCTATTTTGAGAATTTTTGAGGATTTTTCTGAATTAATAGAGTTTAATCCAACAAAATAATGCTTAAATGTTTATTCAAAAAGAAAAATGAAATTAAAAGGAAATAAAATAAAATTAGAAAAAAACCCGCGTGTGTAGCAGGTTTTGAAGCCAAGCCCAATGCAATATAGGGTTGATGCTCTAACCACCTGACCACTTTGGCATTTGTTATTTTATAGATAGTCATTCTATTTGAACGATTTTCCCTTACCTTTTTATTCTTCCAAATAATACAATAGAAACCAAACTTCGTTGATTGTTTGATCTCAGACTCAAACCCAACGCCATAGCCCCCATATCTTAACGTCCAGACCATAATGCCACTTTGGCGTGTGATTGTAAATGAGATCATTTATTATTAAACCATCACTTACTCTTCCACCTTCTTCCCTACTAACACGCGTTCTCCACCTGTACCCCATTTCTTTCCCCCCACCTCTCCACCTGCTCCCCTCTCCTCTCACTCACGTTTGCCACTTTCTCACTCACATTCTCCCTCTCTCCCTCTATCTCTCTCGTGTCTCTCTCTCTCTCTCTTATATATTAATCCATCTCACTCTCTCACTTTTCCTCGCAACCATACCCGATTTCACTCCCTCTCCATCCGAGCATGGTCACGACTCCACCTGCGCCCCCTGCAGCAGCAGCGGTATACCACTCCAGCTCCAAAATCTCCGCTGTCATGGCCGTGAGCAGCCGAGCCCCTTGTCCGGATCTCACCCTTCGTCAAGTTTCGTATCTGCTGGCCATCGTCACGTACTCGTATTCTGTATTTTGGGAAGCGGGGTGTGACATACACTATGTATTGCTTCAAGCCTTGAACGAGGATGACATAGCTAGGGTCATTAATTACAAATGGCATATGAGATTTGGTCACACCTAGTGGTCACTTATAAGGGAACATCACAAGTCAAGAGGGCTAAAATTGATCTCTTGCGTTCCCCATATGAAAACTTCACTATGCATGAAAATGAGTCCATTGATGATATGGTTACAAAATTTACTAAAATAACTAATGGTCTTCTTTTTTAGGTGATGCCATTGACAATGATCAAACAACCCGAAAGATCATCCGTGCACTTCCATCCTTATGGGAAGTCAAAGCTACTACATTGAAAGAGTCAAATGACAAATAAGAGATGGAGTTCATCGGTCTTATCGGCAACTTTAAGACCCATGAGTTGGTGAGGAAGGCTAGCGAAAAAATGATACCACAAAAGAAGACAATTGCTTTCAAGTTTACTCTCACCATCTCCGATGATAATGATAAAGAAGAAGATTATGAAGATCTTTCCCTCCTTGTAAGAAATGTAAGGAGGATGTATAACAAGGCAAAGATCAACAATAGGAGACAATGGCAAGGAAAGGAGGAAAAAAATCATCTGTTTCAACTGTCGGAAACCCGGATATATCATTGCCGAATGTTCGGATATCAAAAACAAGCCATCCTCCTAAACAAGCCAAGAAGCCATTCAAGAAGAAAGCTCTCAAAGCTAATGGGATTCAGAAAGTGAATCTGAAGAGGAGTTGGACACGACAAACGCGTGTTTCATGGCATATGATAACACACCTAAGGTAACTTCTGAACCATCTCTTGATGATTTAGATATAACTATGGATGAATTAGGAGATTCATTTGTAGAACTTTCAAATAATTATGATTTTTTAAAGAAAAAATATTTAAAAACAAAAAGGAAAATGAAGTTCTTCAAAATAAAATAATCGTTCTTTCTAAAGAAAAAGATGATTTATCTTCCATTCTTTTATCTGAACAAAAAAATTTTGATGCATACAAGATTTCATGTAAATCAAAATTTCCTATGACTGATGAAAATGAAATTTCTACTTTAAAAAGTAAAATCAACACTTTGGGAAATGTTTTAAAGAAATGTGAGTTTGATAAAGCTAAATTGAGGCCATGTTTTCTAAGAAAAATTCTTCAAAAAAATATATTCATACTACACATGCTCAAACTATCACACACTAAGCATGCTCATGTTTCACATGCTC
Organism: Agave tequilana; assembly: GCA_038442645.1. Taxonomy (NCBI): domain Eukaryota; kingdom Viridiplantae; phylum Streptophyta; class Magnoliopsida; order Asparagales; family Asparagaceae; genus Agave; species Agave tequilana. The sequence goes on from JAVJIF010018476.1 coordinate 18,738, forward strand.
ATATACACATCATGCATTCATATATGAAAAAGTTTATTCATGTACTTATTGTGGCTGAAAGGGTCACTTAGCTAAATTTTATGTTGATCGTATAAATGCTTCTAATAGTCATATTTAGGTTCGAAGTACTAACATCATAAGACCAAAGAAAATATGGGTACCAAAATTAACAACTTCATTATTTGATATAGGTATACACCAAGGCTCCAAGAGTAGGGAGTGGTGGTGTCTTGATAGCGGTTGCTCAAGACACATGACTTGGGATATCAATAATTTTGCAACCCTATCAAGGTATCAAGAAGGTGGCACCATCACTATCAGAGATGACTCAAAGGGTAATATTATCGGTATAGGTAATATTAAAATTGGTTTATCTCCATTGATTGAAAGTGTTGTTTTAGTTGACGGACTCAACATAATCTCTTGAGTATTAGTCAACTATGTGATCGAGGTTTCAAAGTTTTTTTTGATGATTCTTCTTACAATGTTTTAGATTGTAAAGCCGATGCTTGCATTATTTTTGGATTTCATGAAAATAATGTATATATTATTGATATGTTAAAATTAGATTACAATGCTACATGTTTAAATGCTTTCAATGAGGATTCTCGGTTATGGCATAGAAGATTAGGCCATGTATCTTTTGATCATCTATTTAGGATTAACTCTAAGGAATTGGTGAAGGGTATGTCTTACTTGAAGTTGAAAAGGATCACACTTGTGATGCGTGCCAACTTGAAAAATAAACCAAGTCCTCTTTCAAATCAATCAAGGATATCATGACATCGAGACCATTGGAGTTAATCCACAAGGATTTGTTTGGTCCTACTAAAACCAAGAGTTTACATGGAACCCATTTTGTTTTTGTTTTGGTTGACGATTTTTCTCGTTTTACATGGATTTTCTTTTTGGAACATAAAGATCAAGCTTTTTTACATTTTAATGTTTTTAGAAAAGGGTTAAAAAAGAAAAAAAGTTTTTCGATTTTACGCATAAGAAATGATAGAGGTGGTGAATTCATGAACCATTCTTTTATCACTTATTGTGAAGAAAATGGAATTAGGCATGAATTGTCTTGACCTAGAACTCCACAACAAAATATAGTCGTTGAAAGGAAGAATCGTACTCTTCAAGAAATGGTTAGGACATTGAATAGTGAATACAGACTGCCTCAATATTTATGGGCCAAGGCCGTAAATACTTCATGTTACACATCAAATAGAATTAATTTTTGTAAAAATACTTGCAAAACTTCTTTTGAAATTTACTATTTGAGAAAGCCTAATATTTCTTAGTTTAGAGTTTTTGGATGGAAATATTTTATTTTAAACACCAAAGATAACTTAGGTAAATTTGATGCTAAAGCTTTTGAAGCAATTTTTGTTGGTTATTCTAACCCTAGTAAGGCTTATAAAATTTTCAATAAATCCACTTTGACAATTGAAGAATCTATTAATTAGTCTGCTGTTCTGCATTATTATATCGCATATCAATACTGATTTATGAATAAAATGTCGGTCTAAACCGTTTTTGGTCTCTCTTGTAGATAATCAAGATAATGAGGGCAAAAGGGTAATAAGAGTTTAATTAAACCCATTTTTAGGTAATTAAATCCACATTTCTTGGAGGCTAAGTAAGGGAAGATACATTGAACCTAGACTCTTGCGCACGTCAGACGAATATCCGGACAAAAATACCTAAATCTGAGCATATTTCGAAGGTCCCCGAAGCAAAACGAACCTACATACCAAAACCAGGAACCTAGGTCCCTAGTATTACCGTGGAAACATGGTTCTGGCCGCGTTTCAGTGGTAGCCATGTTTTCGCGGTCTTGTGGTAGGCCTACGTGTCGATTTTTGACTTGTGGCCTCATCTCGTCTTCTAGAACCTCCATTTGCCTATAAATACTGCAGGGTTTGGCCGAAACGCAAGCAGATTTGAAATAGGCTAGGTTTTCTCTCTTTTTGTTATAGATTAGGATTTTCTTTCTCGTTTATTTTGTATTTTTTTCTTTTAGAGATCATGTATTAGGGCTGAGTTGATTCAGAGAGAGATAGAGAGATATTGATGTAATAGATGGTGACAATTTATGTAAAGATATCTCCTTTCTTCTCCATTGTAATCTTCTGTATCTTCTACATGATGCTTAGCTAGATTTTCTCTCATGGTGACTAACTACTAACCACTAACTAGCTAAGCACTTACTTGATAATCTATATGAATCTAATTGCCTCTACAAGGCCTTGCTCTTGCAAGAGCCATTGATGGCTCATGATGATGGGTTCTAACATCTAACTTGCTAACCAAGCTAACTCTCTCTTATTTCATGCTTGCTCCTAATAGTTTTGATGATCTAATGTTTGTATTAGCTTGCGTTTGATGCAAGTTTGAATGTGAAAAACCATTTTATTTGCCATGCTTTGTATCGTCTCTTGAAGCCAAGGACTAGTGATGGCCAAGGATCCATGTGAGGCAACTATCACTAAGAGGTTAGCATGTTAGTAGAGTAATTAGTAGTTAAAAATCATGAGATTTCTTTCATAGTATTCTCCTTTCTTTTTACTTTGTTTTAAAAATCAATTTCAAAATACTTCTTTTATCTTTTCTTCAGTGTTTTTACCATCTTCTTTGTTCACCTTTATTTTCATTTTCTTTACCACAAGCTTTATCTTCTTTTCTATTTTGTTTTTCAAACCACTTCTTTTTCATTTTCACATTGCTTTCATCGCCTTCTTTACCTATCACTTTCAGATTTCTTTTCTTTTCTTTTCTTTTTCCATTCTTTAACAAAGAAGGAATTGTTAACATAACACGTGAACGGACTGTTAATGCTTCTATCGCTTCCTGTCCCTGTGGATTCGACCCGTTGAGCCAATACTATAACAGAAGAATTGAGGGAATATTAGCACACACATAATTTCACCAATTTCATAAAACACACAATTTCAAGTGCTGGTTCCGCTCCGATCAAATTTTTGGCGCCGTTGCTGGGGACGGGAATGGTTTTGATTTTACGTTTTTGTTAATATTTTCTTCTCTGTTTTGGTCTGTAGGTTAATCTTTACAAAAACTTAACATTGCAGAAGTATAGTTTTGCTTGCATCTCTTTGCTCTAGAAAGCAGAGACTCTGCTTCCATAATTGTGCTGCGAAAACCCAAGAAAAGCCACGCAAACGCGACATTTGTGTGGCATTTGGACTTCATCTTTTATAGGGTTCTTGCAAGTTGCATTTATTGATATATTCTGCTGCTAATTTTCTGCTTTGATTGCCTATACATTGTAATAAATTAAAGAACTAAAATACGCTAATTGGACGCTTTTAAAACGGTTTAGACATTTGCATTTAGGCAAGTGTCAATTTCAATTCCAATATATATTGTATTTTGTTTTGTTGTTGTGATCTGGACTGAGGCGTACATATGACATTGCATATAGCATAGGACAAACACGTGGGTGATTTACTCGCGTTTTATGTTATTCTTATCTATATTGTACACTTGCACGAATTGAATTTAAGAGAAAAACCCGTACAAAATAAGGTAGGGATTTCATCACCCTTTGTTAGCCCAAAAACTACCTCCCCACTCATACAACCCAAGACTTAATAAAAATTGATAGATATTGGCCCTAGGGACATCTTGGACTAATTAAGAGATTGACCGAGGGTGGAACTTATTTTGATTCTTACTCTTGTGAGATCGGTGTGTAAGGTTCGGGATTAAGAGGTTACACCTCGAATATACCGTGGTTTGACGTAATTAAAGCCCATTACTTACGTACGGATACCTCCCACTGTATTTTGCCCCTACCTAGCCGATTAGCTTATGGTCGGATTCATACAACAACCTCCCCCGGGTAATCGTCCAGTTAGGAGTCGTCTAGGTCTAAGTCAACCTTAATATAGGCTTGGTTTTGATTTTCTTCTTTTTGTTTATTGTTTGATTTTTCTTTTTGTTTGTGATTGTTTGTGAAATGGAATTCAACAACAACAATTTTTTTAATCCTAACATGAATCCATATTTCACACTGACCCCATTTGATTCGGATAATTCCAACCAGCTTTTTACAATATGAACCAACCAAATACACTGAGTTGGACTTATCCGAATCAATACAACCCATACCCACAGTCTTATGACCATAATTTCCAAAATAATTTTCATTCTTCACAGAGTCAGTAGGGATTTACCTCCCCCGAGTCAAATTTTCAACCACCTTGTCCACATTTTTCACAATTTTCACAATATTCATTTCCCAATTTTGCTTCCTATACTCCTTTTCTAGAACCACCAATTGAAGAAAAATTCAAGCTAGAAAAAAGTATAGAAGCCAACCTATAAAAGGCCGAGCGACAATTTCAGAAAATGATGGCCTCCCCCAATTCCACAATATTTTCAAGAGTCTTGCTCAATTCCACCTCTTCAAAATGATCAAACATCTGTCTTGGAATTGACTGAGAAACTCTTGCGTGAGTCCAAGCGACAATCTTAAAACTTGTTGGACTCACAATCTTTACAGTTTTTTCCAAAACCAAGATTCCTACACTCCCTTTCTAGAAAACCATTTGAAGAAAAATCTAAGCTAGAAAAGAGTATAGAAATCTTGCATGAGACCTCACAACAATTTTAAAAATCTTTTGCCTAGTTTATCGATAGGTTAGAAGCACAACTGAGGCAATTGGTCAATATTCATAGGAATAAAGAATCTCACTATTATTAACTTTTGACCAATCTATATATCTCTAACTCTATCAACCTAGACCAGGAATCAAGTTATTTTGGAAACTAAGATTCAATTTCAGCACACCCATTTGAACTTGACCAAACTCCAAAATTTGTAAATTCCATTGACAGTTTGGCAAGTTATCCTTTTCCTGAAATTGAACTTGAACATGAATATGATCCTGAATCTCAACTTGGTAATTCAATTTACTTCCAGATTCAATAATGACTAAGATGTTTTACCTGATTTCAGGCCTTTTCTCGAGTCAGTATTAGATCTTGTGCCAATCCATCGTGAAATTGAATCACCAATATTTTATGATCAACAAATTGAACTTGACCAATTTCATACTTTTGAAAGTCCCATTGACAAATTGGCAAGTTATTATTTTCATGAAATTGAACTCATACAAGAATGTGATTTCGATCCTCAAATTTGTGATCTAGTTCAAATTCTTGAATCAATATTGACTCCTATTTTGTTACCAAAAATTTTTTTTTTCAAAGCATTATTTCCTTCACACAAACCAAACTTGAGCAATATTTTAGAGTCAATTTTGACTTCCACACCTGTCATTCTTGAACTTGAATCACCAATCTTAGAAAGTCTTATTCCATTGTGGGGAAGTGAATGTCGAATAGGATTTTAGTTTCTTGATTTGGACCCGATTCCTGAACCAATTTGGACTCCTGAGCCTTTACTTGACTTAACTCAAATTCCTGAGTCGATATTAATTCATGTACATTCTGAGCCCAAATCAATCATTCTATCTTTTCATACTCCATTTTGGGACTAAAGTGTTGACAAAATTGATTTTGAAATTATTTTGAAAATTTGAAAATTAGATGGGGTAAAATTCATAATAAAAACATTCATATATACATCATTTTAGTGGGTTGTATTATAAAAGTTTCTGGTGGGTTCCTCTGAATTCCACGCAAATTGGATTGTGCCGTATTTCGTGGACTAATCAGACCATCACCAGAACCACCACCTTGAGGTGATTTTTCCTTCCCTCTCTATTTGTTTCATGCATACATACATTCACGATGCATCACCAGAACCACCACCTTAAGGACAATGCATGAGTTAAGTGTGGGGGAGGGTTTACTAACACAGAGTGTTTTAGATTTTCTTTCTTTTTCACTTCTTTTAGGATACTTCTAGAAATCTTCCCTTTTGTATAGGATTTTCCCTTTCTTTTAAAAACTTTTTGAAATAAGAGACAATATTTTGATATATTTTTAAAGAAAATTAAGATGATCTTAGAAATTAAAGAAACCTTAAATTATGACATCTTAAACCTAGTGAAATAATGGATCTTGTTAAGATTATAGGCTAAGTAAGATAAATTGAAGAGATAATTTTATCTTGAATTTTTTACCCTAGATAGTATGCACTTCACACTTACACATTTTTTGGATGGAAACAAAGACCTAAAATGCCATAAAGCAAAAATAATTAAAAAATACATATATTATATATGAAAAAAATCACTTATTAACCTGGATAACTATGCCTCAGGAAGCATGATTATACACGCCTAAAGGTGGTAATAAGGAACAAATAATTCCTCTTAGTTTTGTGGCCTTGTTTACTCGAGTTCTAAAACTCGAGGGATGTTTTCTCATCTTGTGCCCTAAGACCGTCCGGTCTGGGAGTCATCGGTTAAAGGCTCACTACCCGGTTGAACTAGAGAGCCTAAGAAAACTAAAGGGAAAAATAGAAAAAGAAAAAATATATATAAATAAATGGCTTGATGGCTAGAGTTGAAATCCCAAAAATTTTCACTATCACAAAATGCAGATTATCTAGGTTTTATGAAGGATAAAATATTCAAACTAATTTTGAATTCTTACCTTAATTGAAGACAAGATCTTGCATATATGCTAAGTTTAAGGAAGAATAATTTTTAGTTGACTTATGATCTTAAATCACTTATATTTTTGCAAAAATATTTTGAAAACATGTCTCTCCTTCAAAATACATTTTCAAAATACTAACATTTGTCTTCTTTCCTTATGGATTTTATGGGTTCAATCCGCTAAAAACCCTCGAAGACAACACTCCTCCTCTAGGGGTAACCTCGAGGTTTAACGGCTTGTTGCACGCGCTCAGTGCAATCGCGTCACCTGCGAGAGTGGTGTAATAAAATTTGTAGTACAGTTTTTCTTTTCTTGTTTTGGTCAGGTTGAGCAAAAGATAAGTGCGGGGGTGTGATTAGTCTACACTTCTACATTATTATATCACATTTCTCTACTAATTTATGAATAAAATATTGGTCTAAATCGTGTTTTGGTCTCTCTTGTAGATAATCAAGATAAGGAGGGCAAAAGGGTAATAAGAGCTTAATTAAACCCATTTTCAGGTAATTAAATTCGCAATTCTTGGAGGCCAAACAAGGGATCTTCTAGAAGATACATTGAACCTAGACCCTTGCGCACGTCAAACGAATATCCGGATGAAAATACCCGAATCTGAGAATATCTTGAAGGCTCCCGAAGCAAAATGAACCCACGTACCAAAACTAGGGATCTAGGTCCCTGGTATTACCACGAAAACACAGCTATGGCCGCGTTTTCGCAGCCCATTGGTGGGCCAACGCGTCAATTTTCAACACGTGGCCTAATCTCGTCTTCTGGAACCTCCTTTTGCCTATAAATACTGCAGGGTTTGGCTGAAATGCAAGCAGATTGAAAAATAGGCTAGGTTTTCTCTCCTTTTGTTGTAGATTAGGATGTTCTTTCTCTTTTATTTTGTATTTTCTTTTCTTTTATAGATCATGTATTAGGGTTGAGTTGATTCACACAGAGAGAGAGATATTGATGTAATAGATGATGACAATCTATGTAAAAGTGTCTCCTTTCTTCTCCATTGTAATCTTCTCCATCTTCTACATAATGCTTAGCTAGATTTTCTCTCATGGTGACTAAGTACTAACCACTAACTAGCTAACCACTTACTTGATAATCTATATAAATCTAATAACCTCTACAAAGCCTTGCTCTTACAAGAGCCATTGATGGCTCATAATGATGGGTTCTAACATCTAACTTGCTAACAAAGCTAACTCTCTCTTATTTCATGCTTGCTCCTAATAGTTTTGATGATCTAATGTTTGTATTAGCTTGCTCTTGATGCATGTTTGAATGTAAATAACTAGCTTATTTGCCATGCTTTGTATCATCTCTTGAAGCCAAGGACTAGTAATGACCAAGGATCCATATGAGGCAACTATCACTAAGAGATTAGCATGTTATTAGAGTAATTAGTAGTTAGAAGCCATGATATTTCTTTCATAGTATTTTTCTTTGTTTTTACTTTGTTTTAAAAATCAATTTCAAAACACTTCTTTTATCTTTTCATTATTGTTTTCACCATCTTCTTTGTTCATCTTTATTTTCATTTTCTTTACCACAAGCTTCATCCTCTTTTCTATTTTATTTTTCAAACCACTTCTTTTTTTAATTTCACATCGCTTTCATCGCCTTCTTCACTTATCACTTTCAGATTTTTTTCTTTTCTTTTTCTTTTTCTCATTCTTTAACAAAGAAGGAATTGTTAACATAACACGTGAATGGACTGTTAATGTTTCTATCGCTTCCCGTCCCTGTGAATTCGACATGTTGAGCAAATGCTATAATGGAAGTATCGAGGGAACATTAGTACACAAATAATTTCACTGATTTTGATTGATGCAAAACCTGCACATAAAAATAAAGAATTTTAGATTTAGAATGAAGATGTGCAAGTGCTCAATTCTTACCGCTATAGCAAGTGGCTATGCGGGTCGTGATCCACAAGGAGGGTTTTGCGATACAAGCGTTTACGTTTTTGTATTGAAATCTTTATGAAAACCAAACGAGTGTTCTTCTCTGTTTTTAAGTTAAAAAAAATGGAAAAGAATTATGTTAAAGTTAGAAGAAAAATGAGAGATGAAGAAGGTGGAAAGAAATCAAAAAACGATGAAAGCGATTATGTACAAATGAGTTGGGAAAGAAAGCGATTTTGAGGATATGGTGTTGGTGATTTAATTTATAGAAATAAAAGAAAACAAATAAAAACAATTACTTACCTTCTTTTCACCAAAAGCTTACCTTGAGTCTTTGCGACGATGTTACCTTGAATTGGAGGCAATCAGCGCATAGCCCATAAGAGTCGATTTTTGGTCTCTTCCACATTACATCATCAAGATACTCAAGCATGAAATGATACAGAGAGACTCACAATTCCATCGTCATGAGCTATCGGTGGTACTCGCAAAAGCAAGGCTCTTTCGATGCTTTAGACTCACTTGGAAGACAGTTGTACTAAAAAGAAAAGTGAAGTAGAAAAGAAGAAGAAGAAGAAAACTAAAAAGAAGTACATACGAAGAAAGAACATCGATTCGATTTCATAACGATCAAAGAAAAGAAATAAACCTTACACCATTGTCACATTTAGCTCAAGCTTCATTCTTGTTCTTCGATGAAAGTCGATCTCCTCTGAATTACATAAATAAAAACTAAAATTACATGAACAAGAAAAACAAAAACCTAAACTAAGAAATGAAAAACTAGTCTAAACCCTAACTCTGCATGGTCGTCCATTTTCAGCACAAAGAATGGCCTTTTATAGGCAGAAAACCCAGTAAGCAGGATCCCGGGGAGATCGGGGGAGCAAACGCTCCCCCAAACTCCCCAACAATGCCGCGGAAACGCGGCTTGGGCCGCGTTTTCGCGGCCCAAGCCGCGTTTCCGCGGCGTGGCCAGGTGGCCACACCCTATTGGTGGGTTGCCCTGGTTTCGCCCTCTGACTTTATATGGAGTTGGTTTTTCAGTTTGAGTCCCGGATTCTGACGAAATGGCCTTGGATTCTTGGCTTTAACCGATCGATTCTGAGAGGATTCTTCTCAACCGGTTTTTCACCTCTTGATTTTGCCCTGATTTACTTAGTGCGAATTAATTCTGATTTAATTCAGAATTTTGGTGGGCTTTGGGCTCATTTCTGTTCGTCTCCTTAAAGATTGGGCCTGCAAATAAATTAAGCAATTAATTAAGACAATGCAAAGTTTTATTCAAGAATAAGTATGGAAATATGATACTAAATATGCAACATTAGCGACCAATCACGCCCCCATACCTATCTTTTGCTCGTCCTCGAGCAAAACAACTAAACTATACTAGAGATTATTAGACCACTTTCGCAGGTCACGCGATTGCACTGAGCATGTGCAACAAGCCGTTAAACCTCTAGGTTTCCCCTAGAGGACGAGTGTTGTCTCGTGAGGGTTTTCAGCGGATTACACCCACAAAATCCATAAAGAAAGAGAAATAAAGAGTTAGTATTTTCGAAAGGCATTTTGAAAGAGAAAAATATTTGAAATATAATTGTAAGATCTAAGCAATCTATAAGTTATAGGAAGACTGAATTTTTCATTCCTAAACTTAGTCTCTATTCAAAAATTTGTTATCAATCAAAGTAAGGAGTCAAATTGTACTTCTCATCTAGTCTATTACTTTACCCTAAGTCATATGCACCTTGTGACTGTGAAACTTTGGACTAAGGGTTCATTAACTCTAACTCTTATGCCTTATTTATTTATATATATATATATATATATATATATATATATATATATATATATATATATATGTTTTTTTTCTTTTTTTTTTTGGTGCTATTATTCCTTAGTTCTATTAGGCTTTCTAATCTGCCCATGTAACGAGCCTTTAATCGATGACTCCCAAACCAAACGGTCTTAGGGCACCGGGTGAGAAAACACCCCAAGGACTTAAGGACTCGAGCAAATAAGGCCACAAAACTAAGGATTTTATTATATGGATCCCTTTTAGGCGTGAATACTTATGCTTTATTAGGCACAAATACCCAGCTTAATCAGGGGATTTTCATATATATTTTTTTCTCAAACTTATCTAATCATCTTTCGCATAAATACTAAGGCTTGCTTAGGCCAAAGCACCTAGCTAGTCAATAATTAGATTTGTTTATCTTTTTTTTTTCAAACTTATCTAATTATATTTTGCATAAATACTAAGGCTTGCTTAGGCCAAAGCACCTAGCTAATCAATAATTAGATTTGTTTATTTTTATATATATATATATATTTTTATAAGGCATAAGAATCTTTGTTTTTGAACCCTAAGTGTGTAAGTGTATGAAGTGTGCATATTTCATCAAGGTAAAGATCAAGACTAAATTACTTTGACAAATTTTCTTCCTAACCCTAAAAATCAAACAAATAATCTTATTTTGACCAAGTATAAGAAATCCTAATTTGGATTTTCCTATTCCTTAAAATTAACTTAATTTCTTACAAAAAATATGTCAAAATATTATTTCCATTTTCAAAAAGTTTTTTAAAAGTAAAGAAAAATGTTAATTTTTTTTTGAACAAAAAGAAAAGTTATGTTAGACCCTCCCCCACACCTATCTCATGCATTGTCCTCAATGTATGAATTAATGCATAGATGCATGAAAAAGACGAAAGGGAAGGAAAATGTTACCTTATGGTGGTGGTTCCGGTGGTGGTCTGATTGGTCCACGAAATGCGGCCCAATCGACTTTTCGTAGGATTCGAAAGAACCCACCAGAAATATCTTTAATATAACCCATTAAAAAGATAAATCCATGAAGAATTTTTATTAAAAATTTAACCCCATCTAATTTCCAAATTCCATAACTAATTTCGGAGTCAAATTTGTCAACCACCTCGTCCCAGAATGGAGTATGAAAAGATAGAATGATTGACTTGGACTCAGGAAGTACAGGAACTAATACCGACTCAGGAAGGTGACTTAAGTCAAGTAAAGATTCAGGAGTCGAAATAGGTTCAGGAATTGGGTCCAAGTCAAGAAGTTGAAACTCAAGTTCATATATATTTTCCAACAATGGAATGTGACTTAATATTGGTGATTTAAGTTCAAGAATGATAGGTGTGGGAATCAAAACTGACTCTAAAATATTACTCAAGTCCGGTAACAAAACAGGAGTCAGTATTGATTCGGGAATTTGAACTGGATCACAAATTTGAGAATCTAGGTCACATTTCTCATTGAGTTCAATATCAAAAAAATGAGAACTTGCCAATTTGTCAATAGGATTTTTAAAAGTGTAAAATTGGTCAAGTTCAATATGATCATCAAAAATGGGTGATTCAATTTCATGATGAATAGGCACAGGATCCAATATTGACTCGGGGAAAAGATTGAAATCAGGTGAAGACACCGGAGTCATTATTGAATCAGGAAGTAAAATTGAATCACTAAGTTGAGGTTCATGATCATATTCATTTTCAAGTTCGATTTCAGGAAAAGGATAATTTGCCAAACTGTCAATATCATTTTCAAAATTGGAGTTTGGGTAAGTTCAAATGATTGTTCTAAAATGGAACCTTGATTTCCTAAACAACCTGACTCTTCGGCTCTAACAGAATGGTTAGTGACATCAGAACTGGTCAAACGGTGAGAACGTAGAGATTGGACCATCATATCTATGTCACGATTACGAGCGTTTTGAGCATGAGTCGTGGCTTCAAGCATCTTTTCATAGTTGATAGGTTCATTGTTTTGATGAAAAGATGAAGTGTTGTCTTGGAATTGGTGGTGAAATTGTGAGTCCATCAGATTTTGTGATTGTTGTTTGGACTCACGCATACTCCTTTCCAAAATTGATGGTTTTCTATTTTGGACTGGTGGAACTGAGTATGACTCTTGGGGATATTGTGGACTAGGTGGATAAGGGGGACAAGTTGGTTGAAAATTATGCTCGGGGGAGGTGAATCCCCACTGACTCGGTGAAGAGTTGAAATTATTATAGAAATTATAGTTATTAGATTGGGGGCATGGGTTATATTGATTCGGATAAGACCAATCCGGCACACTAGGTTGGTTAAAGTCATGATATGTCGGGTTGGTAATATCCGAAAATGAACTCGGTGTGTAATATGAATTATTATTAAAGTTGAAAAAATTATTATTATAAGCCATATCACACAATGGAATACAAACAAAAAGAAAGAAAAAACAAGCAAAGAAGCAAACAAATAAAAGGAAAATATTCTAACTAGGTTAGGGTAGACCTATGACCTAGACGACTCCTAACTGATTAGACTGTCCACAGGAGGTTTAATGCAGACTTTGACCACAAGCTAATCATCCAGGTCAGGGCAAGGTTGGTGGGAGGTTTTCCGTCAAAGACGTTCCTTAATTAAATAACCACCAACCTTCGGGCTTTCGGCCCTCAATCCCTTTCCTAGACACTGATTTGGCAGGAATCAAATTCCAACACCTTTCCCCCGTAGGATAATCTCCTAATTGAGTCCGAGATGTCCCTAGGGCCAACGTCTACTCATTTTTAGTTAGGCTTGGGTTAATGAGTGCTTGGAATCTGATTTTTGGGCTAAGGAAGGGTGATTAAATCCCCACCTTATCTTGTTAATGGGTGGGGCCCTTAAAATCAATTTGTGCAAGTGTACAAGATAAATAAGATTCACTCAAAGTGATATTAATCAACCAAGAAGTGAGTCCTATGCTAAATGCAATGCATACGTACCTTGCTCCAGCACTCTTCAACAGTAAAACTAAATGAATTGAAAAGACACGTGCCTAAAATGCAAACGTCTAATCAATTTTTTATCTTTTCAACAAATGTTTACTGTTGATTATTAGCAGGCTTATGTGATGGCATATAAGAAAAAGTAAAGTTACAGAAAACTACAATTTGCAAAGCAAGCAGCCCTGCAAAAAGAACGTTTGTAGTCCACTCCTTTTTGCCGCGGATCCACGGCTTTGGCCGCAAAAACGCATCAAAGTAGAGGGCACTTGGTCTCTGCTTTCTAGAGCAGAGGCCCATGGCCACTTATATGTTACTGCAACTTTAATTTCCTGCTTTGCTTGCCCTTTAACCTGCAACAGAGAAGAAAGTTCGTTTTAGTTCTAAAAAATTTTCAAGAAAAATCAGATTTCAATAAAAATAACGTTACCCTCCCCGACAACGGCGCCAAAATTTTGATTGATTCAAAACCTGCACATAAATATAAAGAATTTTAGATTTAGAATGAAGATGTGCAAGTGCTCAATTCTTACCGCTATAGCAAGTGGCTATGCGGGTCGTGATCCACAAGGAGGGTTTTGCGATAGAAGCGTTTACATTTTTGTATTGAAATCTTTATGAAACCAAACGAGAGTTCTTCTCTATTTTTAAGTTAAAAAAAATGGAAAAGAATTATGTTAAAGTTAGAAGAAAATGAGAGATGAAGAAGGTGGAAAGAAATCAAAAAACGATGAAAACGATTATGTACAAATGAGTTGGGAAAGAAAGCGATTTTGAGGATATGGTGTTGGTGATTTAATTTACAGAAATAAAAGAAAACAAATAAAAACAATTACTTACCTTCTTTTCACCAAAAGCTTACCTTGATCTTTGCGACGATATTACCTTGAATTGGAGGCAATCAGCGCATAGCCCATAAGAGTCGATTTTTGGTCTCTTCCACATTACATCATCAAGATACTCAAGCATGAAATGATACAGAGAGACTCACAATTCCATCATCATGAACTATCGGTGGCACTCGCAAAAGCAAGGCTCTTTCGATGTTTTAGACTCACTTGGAAGACAGTTGTGCCAAAAAGAAAAGTGAAGTAGAAAAGAAGAAGAAGAAGAAAACTAAGAAGAAGTACATACGAAGAAAGAACATCGATTCGATTTCATAACGACCAAAGAAAAGAAATAAACCTTACACCATTGTCACATTTAGCTCAAGCTTCATTCTTGTTCTTCGATGAAAGTCGATCTCCTCTGAATTACATAAATAAAAACTAAAATTACATGAACAAGAAAAACAAAAACCTAAACTAAGAAATGAAAAACTAGTCTAAACCCTAACTCTGCATGGTCGTCCATTTTCAGCACAAAGAATGGCCTTTTATAGGTAGAAAACCCAGTAAGCAGGATCCCGGGGAGGTCGGGGGAGCAAACGCTCCCCCTAACTCCCCAACAATGCCGCGGAAACGCGGCTTGGGCCCCGAAAACGCGGCCAGGGTGTGGCCAGGTGGCCACACCCTGTTGGTGGGTTGCCCTGGTTTCGCCCTCTGACTTTATCTGGAGTTGGTTTTTCAGTTTGAGTCCCGGATTCTGACGAAATGGCCTTGGATTCTTGGCTTTAACCGATCGATTCTGAGAGGATTCTTCTCAACCGGTTTTCACCTCTTGATTTATCCCTGATTTACTTAGTGCGAATTAATTCTGATTTAATTTAGAATTTGGTGGGCTTTGGGCTCATTTTTGTTCATCTCCTTAAAGATTGGGCCTGCAAATAAATTAAGCAATTAATTAAGACAATGCAAAGTTTTATTCAAGAATAAGTATGGAAATATGATACTAAATATGCAACATTAGCGACCAATCAGATTTCATAAAATACACATTTTCAAGTGCTGGTTCTGCTCCGATCATCTATGCATGTTAAGTTTGAAGAATCTAATGCTTTTGTTAAGAATGTTATAAAGATTTATTCTTTAGGTGAAGATATGTAGAAAGTAACTTTGAAGGACTTACCTATCAAAGAAGGTAAGCCAAAGCTCGATAAATAAGGTGAAGTTCAAGAGGTTGAAGTGGTACTAACACTACCACTTCCAAAAGATTGAAGATTCGCTACAAGTCATCCTAAGGAACTCATCATACGTGTTGTATCAAAGGGGGTAATCACTCGCTCCAAATTCTATGATTTTTGTGGCCATTTTGCTTTCATTTCTCATATTGAACCAAAAAAACATTCTCGAAGCCGAGGGCGACTCACATTGGTTGCTTACAATGCAAGAAGAGCTTAATCAATTTGAGCACAACCAAGTTTAGCATCTTGTTCCTAGACCCCATGATAGACCAACAATTGGTACTAAATGAATTTTTAGGGACAAGTTGGATGAGTCGGGTAATGTTGTTAGGAATAAAACTAGGCTAGTGGCTCAAGGTTACACCCAAATTGAAGGTATCGATTTTTAGGAAACCTTTGCATCCGTAGCACGGCTTGAAGCCTTACGGATAACACTTACTTCTGCTTCTTACAAAGATTTCAAACTTTTCAAATGGATGTCAAAAGCACATATTTAAATTGTTTTATTGAAGAGAAAGTGAATGTTGAACAACCCCCGGGTTTGTTGATCCTACACATTCGGATTTTGTTTTCAAACTAGACAAAACTTTATATGGTTTAAAATACGCTCCTAGAGCTTGGTATGAAAGACTTTCAACATTTTTCATTTCAAATGGTTTTGTAAAAGATAAAATAGATAACACTTTGTTTACAAAACATGTACATAGTGATATTCTTATTGTTCAAATTTATGTTGATGATATTGTATTTGGATCTACTAATGAAAAACTTTGCAAAGATTTTGAATCATGCATGATGAATGAGTTTGAGATGTATATGGTGGGCGAGCTAAACTACTTCCTTGGACTCCAAATCAAGCAAAGGAGTGATAGGATTATTATAAATCAAGCAAAGTAAACAAAGGAACTCATCAAGAAATTTGGATTTGAAGCAGTAAAGACGAGCAAAACTCCCATGGCTACCACAACAAAACTTGACAAGGATGAACAAGGTATAAATGTAGACATTAAACTTTATAGAAGCATAATTGGTAGTTTACTATATTTAACAGCTGAAAGACTGGATATTATATTTAGTATACGTCTATATGCTAGATTCCAATTATGTCCTAAAGAGTCCCATTTGATTGTGGTAAAATGCATTATTAGATATCTTAAGGGCACTATTAGAATGGGCTTGTGGTATCCGAAAACCAGACAATTTTTCATGACGAGTTTTTGGATGCTAAGTATGCCGGTTATAGAGTGGATAGGAAGAATACAAATGAAACTTCTCAATTTCTAGGAAATTGTCTTGTTCATGGTCTTCCAAGAAATAAAATTTTGTAGCCCTCTCAACCACCGAGGCAGAATATATTGCAGTCGGGGCTTGTTGTGCACAAATCCTTTGGATGAAACATACTTTCCTTGACTATGATTTGTATTATGATTATATTAAGATATTTTGTGATAATACTAGTACTATTCATATGACTAAAATATAAATCAACATAGTAAGACAAAGCACATAGAAATTCAATATCACTTTCTTAGAGATCACTATGAGAAAGGTGATATTGAAATTGATTATGTTTCAATTGATTTTCAACTTGCAAATATTTTTACTAAGCAACTTGATTTTAACATTCTCTTTCATTTGTGGAGAACTAAATGTTTTTATTGTTGATTCATGAGTTTTCCTTTTGATAAAATCTACATATGTTTTAATTTTTTGTTGTTTTTGCTTAACCTTTTTGATGCACAAAAAGGGGGAGAAGTATTTATGAGTATTTGTTGGTATTTGAATATTTATTGGGATTTATTTGAACATGCTCTTATGCAATGCCTTCATTATATAACTTGTTGATATCTTGTACTTGATAGGTATCATAACTTGAGGGGGAGCTTTTACAAAGCTCTTTCCTAGATCTTCATTTAAATAGCTCATATGTTTTGTCATCATCAAAAAGGGGGAGATTGTTGGCCTAATGGTTTTGTCATCATACAATCCCCGATTTTGTATATTGATTATAACAAAGCATGTTAAGTTATTTTGTATAATCAAGTTCAAGAGTGTATTTCAGGGTTCAAAAAGATCTAATAGGTTTCTTCCTTTGAAGGAAGGTTTTGATGGCTCAAGGGTACTCAGGTACGGGATCAAAGCTTAAAGCTTTCAATATCGCTTAAACATCACTATCAGAGAAGCCCGCTTGAAGATTCTTGTAGTCGATTAGAACCTTGTAAGAAACTAGTTTGTTAAAGAGTAGAATATAGATTTGAGGCTCAAAGATATACGCACACAAAAATGCACGTTTTCAAAAGCATGGTTTTGACATGTTTGGTTTTGATACTTGTTCTACATTTTCTTAAGTTTAGAACTTGTATCTCATGGTCATGCAAGTCTTCTCTCTTCCAAAATCCAAACAAAAACTATTTGAAAATTTTCATTATCTTCAAAAATACCTTGACCAAGTTTTTTGGCCTAGGTCAGTCGACCGGGCGGTCGACCGTACCTATTACAGGCCAGAACGGCCGACCGCATGTTCAACCGAACCTATGGTAATTGGGGGTGTGC
This sequence comes from Agave tequilana, assembly GCA_038442645.1. Taxonomy (NCBI): domain Eukaryota; kingdom Viridiplantae; phylum Streptophyta; class Magnoliopsida; order Asparagales; family Asparagaceae; genus Agave; species Agave tequilana. Next base: position 36,629 of record JAVJIF010018476.1, read on the forward strand.
ATGTTATGAACATTCCCGGACGACCAACCGGTCGACTGGTCCCCTATGCGTTTGACCGGGTGGTCGACCGACTGTAACATATTTGGTCTCGGTTAAGCACGGCCGACCGACCGGTCGAGCGAGAGCCAACGGTCAAATTTTTTTTGAATGGACAGTCGACCGACCGGTCGAACGACACACTGCAAGATTGGCAGTAACGGCCAGTTTTTGAAAGCTGTTTTTAACCATGTTTTTTAAAACATGATAAGTTAAATTTTTTGGGTCAATGTCTTCCTTTTAAACCTGGCAAAACTATTCTAAAAATATATTTCTAAAACCTATATAAAGGGTCATTAGGATTGAATATTACACAACAACAAATTTCATTGAAAATCTAATTTTTGCTTCCAAAGAGAAAAAGTTTCAAGTTTTTTTTTTGCTTTTATTTTTGATGTTTTTTCTGTTCTTAAAATCTCTCTCTTCTATTTTTCACTCTCACTTACATCCTTGAGCTTCAAATTTAAATTTTACTCTATAGTATTTTTGTAAGAGAGTACTAAAAAGAGTGTTTGTGATCTCTTAATCACCCAGAGCTTGTTATCTCAATTGGCTTTGTGTTGCCTCTGGTGTAGAGGATTAAGTTGGTGAGTTGTGTACTCCGAGTGAATGTAATTCCTTGTTATAAGGTCCCTTTGTGAAGGTTCCAATAGTGGATAGTGAAATCCTTCACGGTGGTGAAGGCGGGGATGTAGAGCAGTGGCTCAAACCTTGGACCAAATCTCTTTATTTGCGATTACTTTATTTTTTCTATTTACTTGTTTATCATTCATTCATTCTTGTCGATCAATACTCATCTTAACAAGATAACAATTGCTCACCTCAACTCTTATCTAAAGAAATCACAAGAGAAGTTCAAAGCTCTTCACGGGAAATTTGGCTTCAAGTCTTATTTTGAGTGATCGGTTGCATTATTTCATATTATGTTGTTTAGAATTTTATTTTAATTAGCTATACACCTAGTCACCCCCCTAGGTATAATTTCAGTTCCAACCCTTTAGAATTCAACTTATGAATTACCAAATGACAGTAATACTCATAAAGAATTATTATGCAATTTTATTATTAAATTATTAGTGAAATTAATTTATATCCTGTCAATGGGATGCCTGTTGGCCCAAAGGCCATTAGCCTTAGTTTTGATGATAACAAAATATATGTAGTTATGGTCTTAACAATTTTGTTTAGCAAGTTCACATTAACTATTTGTTTCATTTTAGCTCCATCACAAGACTCACACATTTGGAAGCCAAGAAGATGTAAATCCTAGTGCCTAAGCACAATAGAAGAGCTCAAGGATCAATTATTCTATAGAATACTATTTCAAAATTTGTATTTTCACTTTCTGTATTTTAGATAGGATTTATAGTCATTTGTTGAAATCAAGATAATATAGGTTGATAGCTTTGGGATTGACACACACACACACACACACACACACACACATATTTCGCACTCCTTTGTGTTTTTAACAAGAGTTCATAAGTATACCATTTATCATTTTCAAAATCGACTTTCGGAAAAACAAGTTTTAGAAAAATCGGGTTTTTGATTTAGAAAAGAATATTGTCAAAATATGGTTCTAACTTTATTTTGTCTTGATTCATGATCACACACTGGTTCTTCAAGTCCCTACTCTATTTTGTTTTTAAAGATCAAAGTTATTTCATCAAAAAAAAGGATGGTTTCAAAAAGATTTTCAAAACTTGACTTTAGCCCTTCGTTGGTCGACCAGGCGGTCGACCATAGGCAGAGTAAAATTGCTTTGTCTATCGACCATGCGGTCAACCGACATGCACCAAAGTGCATGTGTGCACTTCAGTTGACCTGGCAGTTGACCTAATACAAGAGCTTTGCTTTAAGTTGGGTCAGGTCGACCGTCCGATCGACCGACAGAGAGTTTAACTCTCCGGTTGGGAACATCGATCGATCGTCCGGTCGACCGCTATCCCCAACGGTCGAAAATCCGACAATTGGTGGTCGATCGGCCGGTCGACTGGGAGAAAGATTTTCTGCTAAAAATTTTTCCAACGGCTATATTCTGTTTTGCCTTTTCCTGGGTCTTTTCCCAATGGATCAATTAGGTTTTCGACTCATGTTTTCATCCCCTATAAATAGTGGGACTATAAAAAACTCAATAACAAGATTTAAAAAGCTTAGATCAAGTTTTTACAAGTTTTAGCCTTTTCATAAAAGATTTCTTTTTGAGCTAAATTTTCAAAGTTTTTATTTTTAGCTTGAGCCCTCCCTCTACATTTCTACAAGCTATTTTCACTACACAATCCCAAAGAGATTCACTTACTCATCTTGGTTATAGGATTGTGCTTGTAAGCCATTTGTGATCAAGTGTTGATCACCGTTTTTCTTCTAACGAGAAGTTGTAAAGGTTACGGCCTCAAGTGAGCTAGTGAGCTCTATGTTGGTGTTGTGTGTTGATCGAGATTTTCTGCACACAAAATGTAGTATTTTAGTTTTAAGAATAGATGTGCAAGTTCTCAATTCTAATCCGCGGTAGCAGGGCTATGCGGGTTGTGATCCTCAAGGAGGGACTGCGATGGAAGCGTTAAGCAAGTTATCTCTTTTTTTTCTTTTTATTATTAGCAGTGGTATTTACAATGAATAGTATTTACAATGAAGTGAAGAAAAGAATTGTGGAAGATGTGGATCAAAACTAAAGAAAGAAAATAAAGAAAACACGTACGAACCTCTTCAGCCTGCTTACCTTTGATCCGTGCGATGATTTACCTTTTCTCGGAAGACTTGCAAGTATGGCGTATAGGAAGTTAATCGCCATAAGCCATCAAGGGATCTTCGTTGGCTAGGCAGTCTCGAAGCAGTTGGGTCTCATTGTTCACAAGGCATTAGAGAACAAATAGAAGAAAGAAAATAGAAAAAGAGAAACACAAGAATAAATAAGAGATGAAAAACATAAAATAATAACAAAAACGAACCTTAAACGGATTCATTAACAATGGAAGATAAGCGGGCTTATACCGCTATCACCTCAGTACAAGCGAAGACTCCATCCTCCATGAAAGTTTCCTCCACTCTCAGTTACAAAATTTACAAAATAAAAACGAAAATAAAATCTAACCTAAAAACTAAACCCTAGCTTTTGGCCCTTGGCTTGCCTCTGGACTCCTCTGTACGTTGCACTGCAGGGGGTATTTATAGGTGCAGAAGGTCGAAGAGTCCCGGATAAAGTCGCCCATGAAATCTGGTATCCAGATAACATCAAAGTGCCGCAAAAACTGGGATTTTGCCGTGGAATTGCGGCATTTCTAGGGAATCTGGCCACGCGCTTTGGCGCGTGGCTTCTTCTGGTCCGTCCATCTGGGCGTTTGCTTCTGGAAGTGTGATCCTGGCTCTTTATTTTAGATTTTCGAGATAACTTAGAAATCAAGTTACCTTGATCTCAAATATCCCAAATCTTTTATCCACGAATTTCCTTCTTATCTTTGGCTTTTATGCTCATCCTGCAAGAGTTTAGGGTTGGATAGAATTCTATCCTTCCCTCATCTTTAATAATTGCAACTTTAGCCCTTGCATAATTGCACTTTGACAATTGATATTTGCACTTTTACACCTGGGCTTCAAATATGGGCTTTTGGGCTTCATTAGGCTTTATTTATTATAAAAATAATAATTCGAGGCCTGCACACAATAAATTACAAATTATTAATAAATGTGCAGAATTAAATGAATAAATATGAAAATGTGATGGTAAATGTTATGATAAAAATGCACTTTTGACTACCAATCACACCCCCACACTTATCTTTTTGCTCGTCCTCGAGTAAAAACAAAGAAAAGAAAAAGAAAAGAAGAATTAATCTAACCTAACTCACTTTCGTAGGAATCACGGTTGCACTTAGCACGTGCAACAAGCCGTTAAACCTCTAGGTTACCCTAGAGGACGAGTGTTGTCTCGTGAGGGTTTTCAGCGGATTGCACCCACAAAATCCATAAAAAGGAAAATATTTGAATTATTATTGAAGAGACTAAGTAGTCTATAAGTTTTAGGATCCTCATTTTTATTCATTCTTTAAACTTAGTCTTAATAAAGTTAATTGTTTTCCATTTTAGGCAAGAATTAAAATTGAATTTCTAATATAGTCTTTTTCGTTACCAAAAATCATATGCATCCTTATGTTTTTACTAGGAATTCCTTAACTTGGACTCTCATGCCTCTTTATATATATATTTTTTTTTCTTTTTTTTTTTAATTTTTTTATTAATATGTATAACGCATCTAATTTTCTTTCGTGTAAGCATCAAGGCTTCTTGAGGCCCTCATACCTAACTAATTGATTATTAGATGTGTTAATACATAAATTATATTTCTTAGTCTTCTTAGGCTTTCTAATCCACCCATGTAACAAACTTAAAGTCGATGACTCCCAAACCGGTTGGCTTTAGGGCACCAGGTGAGAAAACACCCCGCGGACTCAAATTCGAGTGAACTAGGCTCCAAAACTAAGGACTTTATTTAATTTACTCACCTTTAGGCATGAATACTTATGCTTCTTGAGGCACATGTATCAGCTTAATTGGTGATTTTTTTTTTTTTTTATGAGGCACAAGGTCTTTGTCTTAGAATCCTAGATATGCATTTGGTATGCACATTTCATTAAGGTAAAAATCAAGACTAATTATTTATTCAATTTCTCTCCTATACCTAAAAATTTAAACAATTTATTTATTTTGACCAAGTTTTTAGAAATCCTAATCGTGATTTTCCTAATCCTTAAAGCTAACTTAGATTTCTTTCAAAAAAATAAGTCAAAATATTTCCTTTTTATAACAATTTTTTTTTTAAATTTTTTTTTTATTAGCAATTTTTTTGTTAGTTTTTACCTATGTTAGTATGTTAGTAAAACCCACCCCCACACTTATCTCATGCATTGTCCTCAATGTATGAATGAATGCATATATGCATGAAACAGAACAAGGGAAGGCGGAAGTTACCTTAAGGTGGTGGTTCCGGAGGTGGTCTAATTGGTCCACGAAATGCGGCCCAATCAAGATAACAGATAATTTGGTAGAACCCACCAGAAACTTTCCTTACATAACCCACTAAAATATATGTATAATCAGTTTTTAGTATTTCCACCCCATCAAATTTCCAATTTTCATAATAAATTTCAGAGTTAATTGTCTCAACCTCCTTGTCCCAAAATGGAGTATGAAAAGATGGAATTATTGACTTGGACATTATTGGTGCGGGAACGAATACCGACTCAGGGAAGAAGCTCAAATCAAGTAAGGGCTCAGGAGTCGGGCTAAGTTCAGGAAGTGGGTCCAAGTCAAGAAATAGAAACTCAAGTCCACAATCTTCTTCCCACAATGAAATGTGACCTAATATGAGTGATATCTCTTTACTTCTAATATTAAGGAATTCTAGCTCATCGCCATACAATTCTTCAAAACTAAGGTCAACATCTTCCGTCAGAATTGTACAATCAGTTTCAGAAGTATCTAGGTCGCATATCTCATTGGGTTCAATGTAATAAAAAGAACTTGCCAATTTATCCATAGGATTTTCAAAATTGCACAATTGGTCAAGTTCAATATGATCATCTAAAATGGGTGATTCAATTTCATTATGAATTGGAATAGGATCTAATGTTGACTCGGGAAAAGTGAAATCAGGTGGAGACACTGGAGTCATTATTGGATCAGGAAATAAAATTGAATCATCGAGTGGAAGATCATGATCATATTCATGCTCAAGTTCTATTTCAGGAAAGGAAAAACTTGCCAAATTATCAAGAATTGGAGTATCGGCAAGTTCAAATGATGGCACTGAAATAGAATCTTGTTGTCCAAAGCAACTTGGTTCGTCGGCTCTAACAGAATGGTCAACGATATCAGAAATGGCCGAACGGTGAGAACGTAAGGATTGAACCATCAAATCTATGTCACGATCACGGGCTAATCTAGCCTGAGTCATGGCCGCAAGCATCCTTTCATAATGTGATTGGGCTTGACAAGAGGAAGTGTAATCATGATGGAGTTGTGAGTTGGTGGACTCACGCATTATCATGTCTCCTATAGATGGTAATTGTTGCTTGGACTCATGCATACTTATCATTTCCCCTATAGATGGTAATTTATTCTGAATGGGGGGATCTGAGTATGAATCATTGAAAGAATGTGGACTAGATGGATATGAAGGACAATTAGGTTGATAATTAGGCTCGGGGGACTCGAAACCCCATGAACTCTGTGAAGAGTTGAAATCATTATGGAAATTATAGTCATAAGATAGGGGGTGTGGGTTATAGTCATTCGGATAAGACCATTCCGGCACACTAGATTGGTCAAAGTTATGATATGCCGGGTTGGTAATATCCGAATAATAGTTAGGTGTGTAATATGGATTAAAATTGGAATTATTATTATATGCCATATCACACCAACACAAACAAAACAAAAAAATAAACAAAAAAGAAAAATTCTAACCTAAGTTAGGGTAGACCTATGACCTAGACGACTCCTAACTGGTTAGACTGTCCACGGGAGGTCGGGTGTAGACTTTGACCACAAGTTAATCAGCCAGGTCAGGGCAAGAGTGGTGGGAGGTTTTCCGTCAAAGACGTTCCTTAATTAAATAACCACAATTCTTCGGGCTTTCGGCCCTCAATCCCCTTCCTAGACACTGATTTGGCAAGAGTCAACTTCCAACACTGTTCCCCCTTAGGATAATCTCCTATTGAGTCCGAGATGTCCCTAGGGCCAACGTCTACTAATTTTTAAGTTAGGCTTGGGTTAGTGAGTGCTTTGGATATGATTTTTGGGCTAAGGAAGGGTGATGAAATCCCCACCTTATCTTGTTAATGAGTTATGCCCTTAAGATGAATTAGTGCAAGTGTACAAGATAAATAGATAAGAATCACTCGAAGTAGAAAATCAACCAAGAGATGAGTCCTATTCTACATGCAATGCATACGTACCTTGCTTCTCCAGCACTCTTCAACAGTAAAAATAAATATATTGAAAAGACACGTGCCTAATATGCAAACGTCTAATCAATTTTTATTTATCAACAAATAATTTACTGTTGAATTATTAGCAATTTACAGGTATATCACAGACCAAAACAGAATAGAGCAGTAAACAGAATTTACAATTTGCAGCAACCTGCAAAAAAAATCAATCAGTAGTTTTCTACTGTTGCCGCGTTTCCGCGGCTCTGGCCGCGGATCCGCGGCAAAATAGTAGGTTCTGGTGCTTTGCCTTCGAGGGCAGAGGCACAGAATAGTAATATGTCCACTGCTGCTGCTATGTTTCTGTTTCCTGTTCTCCAAACCTGCAAACAGAAAAGAATAAAGAATTAGTTAAAAATTAAATTTTTGTTTTAGAGATAAACTTACCGTCCCTTCCCGGCAACGGTGCCAATTTGTTGATCGAGATTTCCTGCACACAAAATGTAGTATTTTAGTTTTAAGAATAGATGTACAAGTTCTCAATTCTAATCCGCGGTAGCAGGGCTATGCGGGTCGTGATCCTCAAGGAGGGACTGCGATGGAAGCGTTAAGCAAGTTATCTCTTTTTTTTTTTCTTTTTATTATTAGCAGTGGTATTTACAATGAATAGTATTTACAATGAAGTGAAGAAAAGAATTGTGGAAGATGTGGATCAAAACTAAAGAAAGAAAATAAAGAAAACACGTACGAACCTCTTCAGCCTGCTTACCTTTGATCCGTGCGATGATTTACCTTTTCTCGGAAGACTTGCAAGTATGGCGTATAGGAAGTTAATCGCCATAAGCCATCAAGGGATCTTCGTTGGCTAGGCAGTCTCGAAGCAGTTGGGTCTCATTGTTCACAAGGCATTAGAGAACAAATAGAAGAAAGAAAATAGAAACAGAGAAACACAAGAATAAATAAGAGATGAAAAACATAAAATAATAACAAAAACGAACCTTAAACGGATTTCATTAACAATGGAAGATAAGCGGGCTTATACCGCTATCACCTCAGTACAAGCGAAGACTCCATCCTCCATGAAAGTTTCCTCCACTCTCAGTTACAAAATTTACAAAATAAAAACGAAAATAAAATCTAACCTAAAAACTAAACCCTAGCTTTTGGCCCTTGGCTTGCCTCTGGACTCCTCTGTACGTTGCACTGCAGGGGGTATTTATAGGTGCAGAAGGTCGAAGAGTCCCGGATAAAGTCGCCCACGAAATCTGGTATCCAGATAACATCAAAGTGCCGCAAAAACTGGGATTTTGCCGTGGAATTGCGGCATTTCTAGGGAATCTGGCCACGCGCTTTGGCGCGTGGCTTCTTCTGGTCCGTCCATCTGGGCGTTTGCTTCTGGAAGTGTGATCCTGGCTCTTTATTTTGGATTTTCGAGATAACTTAGAAATCAAGTTACCTTGATCTCAAATATCCCAAATCTTTTATCCACGAATTTCCTTCTTATCTTTGGCTTTTATGCTCATCCTGCAAGAGTTTAGGGTTGGGTAGAATTCTATCCTTCCTCATCTTTAATAATTGCAACTTTAGCCCTTACATAATTGCACTTTGACAATTGATATTTGCACTTTTACACCTGGGCTTCAAATATGGGCTTTTGGGCTTCATTAGGCTTTATTTATTATAAAAATAATAATTCGAGGCCTGCACACAATAAATTACAAATTATTAATAAATGTGCAGAATTAAATGAATAAATATGAAAATGTGATGGTAAATGTTATGATAAAAATGCACTTTTGACTACCAATCATTGTGGCACCGCAAGAGAGGACTAGTGAGTCTATTGACTTTTAGTGAGAACTTGTAACCGGTTGACGATCAAGTGAGATCGGTTATAGTAAAAATCCTTCATAGTGTTGAAGGCGGGGACGTAGAGCAGTGGCTCGAACCTTGAAACAAATAATCGTGTTTGTGATTGCTTACTCTTTCTTTCTTCACTCTACTCTCTCTTTAATTACTTGCACTCTAATATTGTTTACTCATTTTCAAGTATTTCATAAGTTGTATTTGATATTTGCTAGGTTGCTAGTAAGAGATTTTTTAATTCTGCATTATTTGCCATTTAGTATAGCCATCACCTATTCACTCCCCTCTAAGTCATTTTCAATTGGTATCAGAGCCTAACCCTAGTTTTGGTTTAACACCTAAGGGAGATCCTTTCATTTGTCTATATTCATTTGTTGAATTTATTATTTGTTTGTGCACTTATACTTGTTTTCATGGCATCACATGACTTCTTTAGCATCAAGTCCCCACCCAAATTTGATGGATTGAACTTTTCCATTTGGAAGGTCAAAATGAATCTATTCTTCAAGTCCCTAGGAGTTAGAGTTGCCAAAGCCATTACCAAAGAATTTGTTGAACCTCAAGGTGATGAGGATATATGGTCCGAAGCAACCACTAAGGACGATAAGGCCAATGCTAAAGACCAATATGCACTTACACAAGCATTAAATGATAATGATCTTTCTCGTATAATAAATTGCAAATCCGCTTATGAGGTTTGGAATGATCTTATCATTACTCATGAGGGGACGTCGCAAGTCAAGAGATCTAAAGTTGACTTGCTCAGTTCTCAATATGAGAATTTTTATATATTTGAAAACGAATGTATAGATAAGATGCTTACTCGGTTCACCAAGATCACTAATGATTTATCTTCTTTAGGTGACACCATTGACAATGACCAGAAGATCTGGAAGGTCATTAGAGCTCTTCCCAAACCTTGGAAAGTTCAAAGGCAACAACCCTCAAGGAGCTCAATGATAGATAGGAGATGGACTTCTCCAGGTTCATTGAAAATTTCAAAACCCATGAGATGGAGATGAAAGTGAGAGAAGAAAGGGAGACCCCAAAGAAGAAAGCAATAGCTTTCAAGACTACTCCATCATCCTTTAATGAAGAAGAATCATCGAAAGCTGGTGATGAGGACTTTGCCATGCTCATTATAAAAGTGGGCAAAATGTTTTACAAGAAAGGAAGACAAAGCAACTTCCGAAGAGGAAAACACCAAGGAAGATTTGAAAAGAAGAAGGAGGAGATGGGTCCTTACTTTCATTGCAAGAAGACGGGCCATCTAATTACGGTTGCCCCTCACTTCAAGTCACGACCTCTAAGAATGTGCATAAGAAGAAGCAGGCAATGGTGGCCACTTGGGACGATTTCAAAATAAATTCTGAAGAGGAGATTGATGCCGCACATGTTTGTTTCATGGCAAATGGTGAAGAAGCTTCCAAGGTAAATCTCGAATCCTCTTTAGAAGATAATGATTTAACGATGGATGAACTAGCATAATTTTTTGAAGAATTACAAAATAGGTATGAAATTTCTCTTGCACAAAATAAAATATTCAAAAAGGAAAATGATTTTCTAAAGAATAAGCTAGAAATTATTTTTAATGAGAAAATGACTTATCCACTTTTTCTGAGAAAATGAAAAAGGATTTTGAAAAATACAAACTTATTTGTAAGGGTAAAAGCCTAAATAATACTTATAATAAAAATAAATTTTTGGGTATCCAAAAACATATTGATGTTTTGGATACCACCTTGAAGAAGTGTGCTTTTGATATGAACAAATTTGCATCTATGTTTCCAAAGGAAAAAAACCAAAAGGAAACATACATCTAATACACACCATGAAAAACATGCATACACACATCAACATAAGCATGCTTTCATGTATGGCAAAGTGTACACATGTGCACATTGTGGCCGCGAAGGCCATTTAGCCAAATTTTGTTATGCTAAATTGAATATGCCTAATAAAAATGTTTGGGTTCGAGAAAGCACTAACCCTATAGGACCCAATAAGATTTAAATACCAAAGAACAAACCAAACTTGATTGATGTAGGGGTGTCGTCCTCCTCCAATATATAAGGAGAGATGGTGCCTTGGTGGTGGATGCATCGAAGCTCAACGGATCAACCTTCACATTGCATCGCTATCAAAAGGCACCTATTTTGGAGATTTCCCATGGTTTTGTAACTTCTCCACTTGAAATTTCATTTCTAGCGAGATCTATGCATACATAGGATTAGCTAGTTTCTTTTCTTTTTTATGGTAATATACTTTAGTTGTGTAGACATGCCTATTCTTATTTTTGTATCTTGCCTAGATTTGAGCTAGTTTATTTAATTTGTTATTTACTAGCCCATGATTTGCTTGCCCATGTGTAGAATATTTTCCTTTAATTACTTGGTTGATAGATTTTTTTTTTGGCTATATGTGTGTGTGTGTGTGTGTGTGTGTGTATTGTCAATATGTCTATTTTGTTTTGGGCATTGTATTTAAACCATATTTAAGCAATTAATCAAGATAGGAATTACGCGCCTCAACTCTTATCTAGAGGAATGACGACGAGAAGTTTAGAACCCGTAAAGGGTATTTGACTTCAATATCTTGTTTTAATAGCTTATTTTATGAGTTAATTATTGAAAATATAATTATTAATATAATAATAATAAAATAAATTTTTTGTGTTTTTCATGCCTATAAAATTTCTAGCATTATTTCCTTGTTTTATGTGTAAAATTATACAATGAAAAATTATTTTCAAAACCTTAAAATCCTACTTTTTAAAACCTGGTTTTTGGGCTATCCCCGTCGATCGACCGGTCGATCAAGTTGACCTGGCATAAGTCCGGTCGACCGAGCGGTCAACCGAAGTAGCCTGACTTTTAAAAAATTATTTGGCCTGAAGCTGGACCGGTCGACCAACTGTAACCAAGATTACTCTCAGTTAGTGCCAGTCGACCAAAACTCGTGTCTGGCTGTGGATAACTTGTTTTGTAAACCCTAAATTTCCTAAATCTTTCTTATTTTCTCCTCTCCACTGACACCCTCTTCTCTTCCTCCCGATTTTCCATTACCCCATCTCACTCTAATCCTCCTATAACCCCTCATTTCAAAAATCAAACTCTAAAAATAGTTTGGATCTCTCTTCAGCCTCCAGATCTGCTGTTTTCAAGGGGATTTCTTTTAGGTTTCAAGGTATATGTTTGGACACATATATTGCATAAACATTATTACATTCCTACATATATTCTGTAACAAATCATTACAAACTCACTTGTCTTAATGTCCTAATCCTTGCAGGATGATAAAGAGAAGATAAACATGGATCCTATCGAAACAAACCCAAAAGTTCAAATCAAACAGGGATCAACTCAAATTCAGAGAATCTTTAGTCTATCTTATCTGAGGATTGGATTTACCAGATAAGATAATACTATAAAAATTTAAAAGAAAAATGAATTTTTGAAGACCCTATTGGGTTTGATGAGAATAAATGGATAGAGAGAAGATCAACGATGAGATGAAGCAATTTAGATTCGGATTCAGACTGGATACAGATTAGCATTTTAATCATAACTTTCGCTACCGAATCTCAAATCTGATGATTCAAGATGATCCAGAAAGAAGATTTAAAGGGCTACAAATCTTATGTTGATCACTGTTTAAAATTTTATCATTTGATAAGCAATATTTCGCAATCAACACAGAAATAAGCTGCAGATCAGAATTCTAGATAAATTAAGTTTGAAGATAAGGGGAAGATTAAAATTCAAAAATAACCAACTTTCCTATCTCCCTACGCGCTCTCTTATCACTATTTTTCTATAAATAATTGTATTCATTGAGAGAGAGGGAGGAGACCAGAGGGCTAAAAAGCTAGAAAAAGAGAGTTTTGAGCGTTGTAATGCGAGATTGGAGAGGTCAATAGCTTTGTACTTGATGCTTATTAAATAAAATTCAGAATTCTTCTTCACCATCTTGTGGCTTTCAGTCTAAGTTTTTCTTTAATTTTCTCTTTATTTATTTTTTTATATACTATTCTTTTCTTGTATATTTGATTCCATGAAGTCATCTCTTTTCTTTTATTAGCTTCTTTTGTTTTTAGCATGGAGGGAGACAACAAGGCGATAACAAGAAACAATTTCACTTGTTCATTTTTCTCTTCCCTTCGTACCAATCTCTTAATTTCTTTTTTTTTACTTTGGTTATTCAAATCTTCACAAAAAGGTTAATATTTCTTTCTTCTTTTTTTCTTTTACTTTATTCATATTTTTATTTTGCTTTTGCTTTCTTCTACAAGATCTTTATTTATTTATTTAAATTTTATAAAAAACAAAATTTCAACCTTCATCCAAGGGATTTTTCAACTAGAATAAGATAAAAGTGAGATTTTTAATAACTAAAATTTCAAGAACAAGTCTCTGTGGATTCGATCCTATACTTGCCACTACACACTTTGTTAAAAGGATTCTAGCAAGTTTAGGTTTCATAACTTATACGTGATTCAAAAACGATAGAGTTTTTCATGAACTTCGAAATGCGAACAGTTTTCGGCACCGTTGCCGGGACTTGTGAAAATTTTTTTATTTTGAAAATCAACATCTAATCTTTTTCTAGTTTAATAATTAAAAAAATTTACAAAAATTAAAAAAATTAAGAAAGTTAATCTTAAAAAAATTCAAAATTTTTTTTATTTCTTTCCATCCCTAAGATTTAATTTCAGATTTTCTTTTGTAGGGATATTGCATGAATAATGGAAGACTTGCACAACAAGAAGAAGCTTGCTTGATTATGACATATTGCTTTGCTAAAATAAAATAAAAATAAATAAAAATTCGTTTGCTTCAGAGTCGTCGAAAAGGTTAGTATTTTCTAACTCTACCCACGAATCTCTTGTCAGTGGGGATTTTGAGGTGCTTATTGAATGAATTTTGTGCTGCATTAGTGCATACTTGCATAAAAAGATCTTATGAGCTGAGCCCCTCATATAAGGTCGGGATTTCATCACCCGTTCCTTGGCTCAAAAATCACAACAGCATATAAGTTTTTTTCCCAAGCTTGAACTAATTTAAAATCAATTAGAACTCAGCCACTAGGATTTCGAGCTCATTTAAGTGGAACTATTTTGGGAAGACTCCGGTGAACACTTTCAAGCTTTTGAAGAGAAACTTCCTTGTCTAGAAAGGTGACTTACCATTGCGGCGGTGCCTGGCCTGGAGGAAGAACTGAATCGCTTGTTTAATAGATTTAACCGGTAAAGCCACTATCCTTCCAACCTAGTTAGGAGCTGTCTAACTAGGGAGAATTCTATTCTCTTAAGATTAGCGGTTGAAAAAAAACTGATTACCTTTAAATTAAATTCAAGATAAAAAAATACTTGATTGCAATTGATTATTTGAGTCATCTTGTGTGTAATCTTATCTAGGATTTAGAAAATTCTTCATCAGGGTGTACCCTGGTTCATGCGAAAGTGGGTTCGTGTTAAGGATTGATTAGAATCTATTACTGTTTCTGATCCTACTGCAATAATGGGTGACGCTAATGAAACCAAACAAATAACCTTAAAGAATTACATGTGTCTTACAAGGTCCACCCAACCTTCCTGTATTATCACCTTGCCAGCCCTTATGGTAAACTTTGAGATCAAATCTGGGATGATACAGATGCTTCCAGTCTTTCGGGGATTGGCAAATGAGAACCCATATCAACACGTTAGGGAATTTGGGGATATTTGTGGGACCATGAAGTATCATCAAATGACAGAGGAATCCCTAAAACTTAGGTTATTCCCTTTTATCTAAAAGAAAGAGCCAAATCTTGGCTTCTTTTTTCCAACCGGGTTCAATTTCTACTTGGGTAGGATTAGCTAAAGCCTTCTAAAGGAAGTTCTATTCTAAGCAGAAAACTGCTACCATACGTCAAACCCTCAACACCTTCCATCAACTACAAGGGGAGACGTTCTTCACATATTTGAAAGATTCAAGGATCTTTTACTTGAGTGTCTCCATCACGGATTCGAAATAATCCATTTGATTCAAATTCTTTACGAAGGGTTAGACTACTCGAATAAGACCATGATTGAGTCCCTTTGCAATGGAACATTCACGAGCAAAACGGCCGATGATGCATGGCAATTCTTTGAAGAAATTGCAGAAAATATTCTAGAATGAGAGCCTGTTAGTGTTGATAATAAGCAACTTACCACCTCAACTTCCACTAACAGGGGTGGTATACATAAAGTCAACCCTAATTTGAGAGTGATGCCAAATTGACATCAGTAGTATGAAGACTTGAAGCATTAGAATTAAGTAAGGGAGCACAATCTTCAGCTCCTGAGCCATCCAAGCCAGTTGTGTCTCCCATTTGTGTCCTTTGTGACAGCCAAGACCACTTGGTTAAACAATGCGCCGGGTTGCCAATTATCAAAGCGGAGCAAGCAAATGTACTTAATATATTCCGCAAACCCAATCCCAACAACAACCCATTTAGTGAAACGTACAATCTGGGATGGTGGAATCATCCCAACCTTTCATTGAAGTCTCCTCAAGGACAAGGATATGGTGATCATCATCATTTCAAGGACCATCTTCTAATAATCAATTTTATAAGGGAAATTAATTCAATGCAACAAATCTGTCCCTCCATATGTCCCTCCCAATTAAAGAAAACCATCTTTTGAGGACACTATCCAACAATTCATGCAGAGCCAACAAATAACTAATCAAACTCAAGCTCAAATGTGTCACAATTAGGATCAGATGATAGCTAGGCTCGAGGTTCAGATAGAATAATCAGCTGCAACTGTTAGGGAGAGAGAGAAAGGAATTTTCCTAGTCAAACTGTGCCCAACCCGAGAAGACAACCTGCTCCTCAAAATACTCCAACAGGCCAGTTTGAAATTTGTTCTGATTCAAACCGTCAAGACCAAGCCATCCACACTTTACGGTCAGGCAAGAGAGTGGACAACCAAGTCCAAGATTCACAAAACAATCCTAATATTATAAAAGAAAAGAAAAAAAAAGCAACCAAAGGAGTCAACAAAGACAAATGATCAAGTTATTATTGACAATCAAGATAAATCTTTTGTGCCCAAAGCCCCATTTCCTCAATGTCTTCAACCAACTAGGAAGAAAAATTACCATGAGGGAATTTTTGAAGTTTTCAAAATGTCTAAATCAATATTCCCTTCTTGGATACCATTAATCAGATACCTTCATATGCTAAATTTCTAAAAGACCTAAGCACGGTCAAGAGGAAAAGTTTTGTGCCTCGCGAAGCTGCATTTGCTACACAAGCATCATGTCTCATCCAGCAACCCATTGCACCCAAATATGAGGATCCAAAGAGTCCAACTATTTCTGTTAGGATAGGAGATCAGGTTATAGATCGGTGTCTATAAGATTTAGGGGCAAGTGTAACCTTTTACCCTATTCTGTGCACAAACAATTAGGTTTAGGGGAGTTACAACCCACTAACCCTTATATTGCTTCTAGCAGATAGGTTAGTTAAGGTCCCCAAGGAAATTATTGAGGATGTTATTTTGAAGGTCAATGAATTCTATTTCCTGCTGACTTTGTGGTCTTAGACACTGAACCAGTTAAAGATTCAAGAATCACTCTCCTGTGATTTTAGGGACACCATTCCTTACTACTGCTGATGCTGTTATTAGATGTAGGAATAGAGTCATGACCTTGTCATTTGGGAATATGACAGTTGAGCTAAACGTTTTCCATACTAGTTCCCAACCACATGTAATGGACGATCTGAGGAGGTCAACATGATTGATGTGTCGGTCAATCACACCTTTGAGGAGTCTTGCTATGAAGACCCCTTGGAGAAATGCTTGGCCCATTTTGGAATGAATTTTGATATTAAGGAGTCTATAGAAGAGGTGAACGCATTGTTAGATTCTGTCCCCATCATGGACACCAACCTATGGAGACCTAAGGTAGAACCCTCACCATTGTCAAACATATGTTCCTGTTCCATCAATCGTTGAGCCTCCCAAGTTGGAGCTCAAACCTTTACCCGACACATTGAAGTATGCCTTCCTAGGTGAGTCAGAAATCTTGAATGTAATCATATCATCTCATTTAGATATGTACCAAGAAGAAAAGTTGCTAGATGTTCTTGAGGAACATAAGGAAGTCAAAGGATGGACCATAGCAGACATCAAGGGAATTAGCCCCTCTGTGGTAATGCACCAAATTCATCTTGAAGAGAATGCCAAGCCTCGAGAGAACCACAGAGGCGTTTAAAACATATTTTGAAAAAGGTGCTGAGATTGGAGATAATAAAATTATTAGATGCGGGTATCATTTACCCTATCTCTGATAGTCAGTAGATTAGTCCAATACAAGTTGTACCCAAAAAGTCTGGAGTCACAGTTGTTACTAATGAGAACAATGATTTGATTCCAACACGTATTCAAACTGGTTGGCGAGTATGCATAGACTATAGAAAACTCAACTCCATGACTAGGAAAGATCATTTTCCTCTGCCTTTCATCGACCAAATGTTAGAACGGATTGCCGGTCACGCATACTATTCCTTCTTCGATGGTTATTCAGGATATAACTAAATCCACATTACTCGTGAGGACCAAAAGAAAACAACATTCACATGTCCATTTGGCACATTTGCATATCGTCGCATACCCTTTGGGCTATGCAATGCACTGGCTACTTTTCAACGGTGTATGTTGAGCATCTTTTCAGATATGCTTGAGCGATTTCTAGAGGTTTCATGGATGACTTCTCTATCTTTGGGTCTACTTTTGATAAGGGTTCATACCATCTATCATTGGTGTTGATAAGATGCAAGGAGAAGAACCTAGTTCTTAATTGGGAAAAATGCTATTTCATGATGAAATCCGAGATTGTCTTAGGACACATTGCTTCTGATAGAGGTATAGAGGTTGATAAAGCTAAGGTAGAGCTATTCGCCAAATTACCACCTCCTAGAACTGTTCGGGAGGTGCGATCTCCCTAGGCCATGCTTGATTTTACCACCACTTTATCAAAGATTTTTTCAAAATCTTCAAACCACTTTGTGATCTTCTAGCAAAGGATGTTCCTTTTGAGTTCACTTCTTGTTTGGAAGCATTTGAAAGGCTAAAGACCGAGTTAACCTCGGCACCCATCATCCGACCACCTATTGGAATCTCCCATTTGAGGTGATGTGTGACACTTTCGTCTATGCTATAGGGGTTTCCTATGCAACGAGAGGATAAACTTACTCATGTCATTTGCTATGCCAATTATTCCACCACTAAAAAAGAGTTATTGGCAGTCGTTTTCGCTCTTGACAAATTCTGTCCATACCATATAGGTTCTAAGGTCCTAATCTACACCGATCATGCAGCTTTAAAGTACCTGCTCATGAAAAAAGATGCTAAAGCCCGTTTAATTGGTTTGATCTTACTCCTACAGGAATTTGACTTACAAATTCATGATAAAAAGGGAGCTAAGAATGTTGTAGCAGATCATTTGTTTAGGATTGTGGCCGAATCTATGTCTGACTTACTACCTATCTTTGAGACATTTTCTAATGAGCAGTTAATGTCTATCTCCTCTTCAATTGTTCCGTGGTATGCTGACATTATGGATTATCTTGTCACGGAACAGATACCCGATTCATGGACCAAGCAAGAACGATTGCGTTCTTAGCTAGGGTCAAATGGTTCTTCTGGGATGAACCATACTTTTTCAAGTACTGTCCCGATCAGATCATTCGATGCTGCATTCCTGACTCAGAATTTAGGAGCATCCTTTCATTATTCCATGACCAAGCCTGTGGAGGTCATTTTAGTGGGAAGAAAACTGCTGCAAAAATTTTGCAATGTGATTTTTATTGGCCTACTCTATTTTGTGACGCTCATATGTTATCATTGTCAATGATTAGGGAAGATTGCACGCTAGAATAAAATGTCGTTAAACCCGATCTTACTTGTCGAAATCTTCGATGTTTGGGGCATTGATTTCATGGGTCCCTTTCCTATATCCCATGGATAACAATATATCCTTGTAGCAGTTGACTACGTCTCTAAATGGATAGAGGCGGTAGCATGTAAAACCAATGACCACAAAGTTGTGGTAAACTTCTTGAAAGAGAATGTATTCTCTTGTTTTGACTTTCCTCGTGCAATCATCAGCGATGGTGGAAAATATTTCTGCAATCGTACATTTGAAGTTTTAATGAGAAAATATTGCATCAATTATAGAGTAGCCACCCCTTACCACCCACAGACTAGTGGCCAAGTAGAAGTTTCCAATTGAGCCATCAAGACCATTCTAGAGAAAACTGTGAACACCACTAGAAAAGATTGGTCTCTTTGCCTGACTGATGCCTTATGGGCATATAGAACTGCATTCCAAACTCCTATTAGAATGTCTCCATATAGGTTAGTTCATGGCAAGGCTTACCATCTTCTTGTCGAGTTAGAACATAAAGCATACTGGGCAATTAAATGCCTAAATTTTGATCTAGACAAGGCAGGAGAGTCTAGGAAACTTCAACTGGATGAGCTTGAAGAGATAAGGAATGATGCATATGACTGTTCAAAATTGTACAAGGATCATATGAAGATTATGCATGATAGGATCATAACTCAGAAGGAATTTCAACCAGGGCAAAAGTCTTATTGTACAATTCCCGTCTACATCTCTTTCCAGGAAAACTGAAATCCCGTTGGACCGATTCGTACATTGTTCATAAGGAACACTCACATGGTGCAGTTGAGGTCCACAATACCACGAATGGTACCACTTTTTAAGTAAATGGCCATTGTTAAAATCATACCGTGAGTATCTGAGCCCAGAAGTGGAGGAAATCCTTCTGGAAGATCCTGTTATCAGGATTGATCTCTATACATACTAGGGATCTTTATGTATTATAATTTTTGTATTTTTTTCTCTTAACTAGACAATCATGGATGACATCCACTCGTCCTCATCAGGTACTATCTACCCTTCACATTCTTACATTTGTAGCATGCTATGCATTCATTCATACATCGAGGACAATGCATGAGATAAGTGTGGGAGAGGGTTAACATAGGTTTTCTAAAAATATATGAAAAACATTTTCTTTGTTAAAAAAAACTTTTTCAAAGAAAAAATAATACTTTGACTTATTTTTGCAAGAAATTAAGTTAATTTAAGGAATAAGAGAATCATAATTAGGATTTCTTATACTTGGTTGAAATAAGAATATTTATTTAATTTCTAGAGGTAGGAAGAAGAATTGAAAAAGTAATCCAGTCATGATTTTTATCTTGATAAGATATGCATCTTTTATATACTTACATATTTAGGGTTCAAAAACAAAGATTCTTATGCCTGAAAAAAAAAAGAAAAAAAGAAGAAATATATTATATTATATATAATAAGAATCCTCTGATTAAGCTGGATTTTTGTACCTCATAAAGCATGATTATTCACGCCTAAAAGTGGTTCATATCACCTGATAAATCCTTAGTTTTATGGCATTGTTTGCTCGCGTCCTAAGTCCTTGGGGTGGTTTTTCTCACCCGGTGTCCTAAAACCGTCCCGACTTGGGAGTCACCGACTAAGGCTTATTACATGGGCAAATTAGAAAGCCTAAGAAAGTTAAGAAATATTACCACCAGTATATATATATATACAAATAAGGCATAAGAGTTAGAGTTGAAGAACCCTTAGTCAAAATATTCACGGTCACAAGATGCTTATGACTTAGGGTAAAATAGTAGACTAAATGAGAATACAATTTTATTCCTAACCTAATTGATAACAATATTTGAATAGAGGCTAAGTCTAGGGATGAATAATTCGATACTCTTATAACTTACAAGTTGCTTAATACTTGTAAAAACACTTCAAATATTTTCTCTTCTTTTAAAAATGTATTTCAAAAATACTAACAAATATTTCTTTATTTATGGATTGTGGGTGTAATCCCCTGAAAACCCTCAGGAGACTACAAACTCCTCCTCTAGGGGTAACCTAGAGGTTTAAAGGCTTGTTACACATGCTAAGTGTAATGTGTGTGACCTTTGAAAGTGGTCCAATAAAAACCTTAGGTAGCTTTGTCTTGCTCGAGGACAAACAAAAATAAGTGTGGGGGTGTGTTTGGACACATATATTGCATAAACATTATTACATTCCTACATATATTCTGTAATAAATCATTACAAACTCACTTGTCTTAATGTCCTAATCCTTGCAGGATGATAAAGAGAAGGTAAACATGGATCCTATCCAAACAAACCCAAAAGTTCAAATCAAAGAGGGATCGACTCAAATTCAGAGAATCTTTAGTCTATCTTATCTGAGGATTAGATTTACCAGATAAGAAATACTGTAAAAATTCAAAGAAAAATGAATTTTTGAAGACCCTATTGGGCTTGCTGAGGATAAATGGATAGAGAGAAGATCAACGGATGAGATGAAGCAATTTAGATTCAGATTCAGACTGGATATAGTTTAGCATTTTAATCATAACGTTCGCTACCGAATCTTAAATCTAATGATTCAAGATGATCCAAAAAGAAGATTTAAAGGGCTACAACTCTTATGTTGATCATAATTTTGAATTCTATCATCTGATAAGTAATATTCTGCAATCAACATGCCAATAAGCTGCAGATCTGAATTCTAGATAAATCAAGTTTGGAGATAAGGGGAAGATTGAAATTCAAAAATAGCTAACTCTTCCTATCTCCCTACGCTCTCTCTTATCACTATTTTCCTATAAATACTTGTATTCATTGAGAGAGAAGGAGGAGACCAGAGGGCTGAAAAGCTAGAAAAAGTGAGTTTTGAGCATTGTAATGCGAGATTGGAGAGGTCAAGAGTTTGTATTTGATGCTTATTGAATAAAATTCAGAATTCTTCTTCACGATCTTGCGGCGTTCAGTCTATTTTTTCTTTAATTTTCTATTTATTTATTTTTTATATATTATTATTTTCTTTCATATTTGATTCCATGAAGTCATCTCTTTTCTTTATTAGCTTCTTTTGTTTTCAGCATGGAGGAGACAAAAAGGCGACAACAAGAAACAAGTTCAGACAACAAGAAACAAGTTCACTGGTTCATCTTCCTCTTCCCTTCATACCAATTTCTTAATTTCTTTTTTTCTGCTTTGGTTATTCAAATCTTCGCAAAAAGGTTAGTATTTCTTCTTCTTTTTCTTTTACTTTATTCATATTTTTATTTTGCTTTTGCTTTCTTCTACAAGATCTTTATTTATTTATTTATTTAAAAAACCAAATTCCAACCTT
This sequence comes from Agave tequilana, assembly GCA_038442645.1. Lineage (NCBI taxonomy): Eukaryota > Viridiplantae > Streptophyta > Magnoliopsida > Asparagales > Asparagaceae > Agave > Agave tequilana. Next base: position 58,713 of record JAVJIF010018476.1, read on the forward strand.
CATCAAGGGATTTCTCAACTAGAATAAGATAAAAGTGAGATTTAATAACTAAATTTTCAAGAACAAGTCTCTGTGGATTCGATCCTATACTTGCCACTACACACTTTGTTAAAAAGATTCTAACAAGTTTAGATTTCATAATTTGTACGTGATTCAACAACGATTGAGTTTTTCATGAACTTCGAAACGCGAACAATATAATCTCTCTCAACCTCTAAATCCTCTTAATTTCATAGTTTTTTCTTAGAAATTCCTTCCATATTCGTGCCAAATCTCTATTTATTATCCTCAAAATATCAAAAAGATCTAGATCTGAAAAGAGTAAAATACCTGAATTATCCTCAAACCCTTATCTCTCAAAATGCCTCACATAGATTTTCTGTAATTCATAATAAACATGTTATCTCTAGTAGAACAGTGGTGCTTGCTGATTTTGAGCACCTAAATCTTGTTACAATTTTGAGTACAAGTTTTCTTGAATATCTTATTACAATTAAAGAACATGTCTATCCTGAACTTGTACACTACTACTTTTACTCTAACCTGTTATTTCAAAATAAACACATCAGGTCTAGAGTTTTGGGCAAGGATATAAATATTTCTTTAGAACGATTTGCCTATCTACTACACCTATCCTGTAAGGGGGTAGACATTTATAAATGTGATCTTCACGAATTTGAGTATCCTGACGGTGAATCTGCCCTCACTGCATCTCATTGCTTCACAACGATGAAAACCCTGTTCTAGTTAGGAATGAGGAGGTGAAGTAATATTCTCTCATCGCTCAAGTCCTATCCAAGATCTTGTTCTATAATCTCCAGCCAAAATTAGGGGAATATAGTCGGGCTCGAGGTTCCCTCTACTCTTATCTATTGCCTTGTGAAAGGCATTAGAGTTAACATTCAAAAACTCATCGTCGATTACATGGCCTCTGAATATCTCTTGATCTCAAACCAGCACTTGCCCTTTGGGATGCTCATCACCCGCCTTACGAAGCAACTTAAATTTGACCTCTCCACTGAACGGTCCATTGAACCGTCAGTTGACATCAACAACACTCTTCTTAAGAGGATGTGTGCTAGGAGCATGCTCCTGCTTCTCAACCCCTCCCATCATGCCCGATGTTGTTCCTGGAAGTTATATATCTCTTTTTATATTTTGTACATATCTTCCGTGTGTGTGGATGTGGTATATTTATATTTTTAGTGTTTCCTTCATAAACCAACCATCTTCCACTCGAATTGGAGGTTGGAGATTATTGGATGGATGGAGGGAAATTGTTGTGCATACCCGTTATAATTCTGTATTCTTGATATGCATATATGGGTTTCATAAGAACTTGTTTGACATATCTTATTCATATGCTTTTATTAATGCATTAACTTTTAATGTCACATTCTGATATATGCATGTGTTTAGGGGAGTTCGCTGAAGTCTCTTCCCAAATTATTTGTGATAACTCCATGTGTTTTGTCATCATCAAAAAGGGAGAGATTGTTGGCACAAAGGCCATTAGCCCTAATTTTGATGATAACAAAACATATGTAGTATATTTTTAACTATTTGTTTAGCGAGTTTCAGGTAACTATTTATTACATTTGGCTCCATCACAAGACCACACAATTGGAAGCCAAGAAGATGTAGATCCCAGAGCCTAAGCACAATAGAAGAGCTCAAGGATCAAGTATTCTACAGAAGACTATTCAAGATTTATATTTTCACCTTTTGTATTTTAGATAGGATTATAGTCATTTATTGAAACCAAGATGATATAGGTTGATAGCTTTGGGATTGACACACACACATGCACATAATTCATACTCCTTTGTGTTTTTAACAATAGTTTATAAGTATACTCTTTATCGTTTTCAAATTCGACTTTCAGAAAAAACAAGTTTCAAAAAAAACTGGGTTTTTGATTTAGAAAAGAATCAAAATATGATTCTAACTTTATTTGTGTTGATCCATGATCACACACTGGTTCTTCAACTCCCTAGAACTCTATTTTGCTTTTAAAGATCAAAAGTTATTTCATAGGAAAAAGGATAGTTTCGAAAACATTTCCAAAACTTGATTTTGGCCCTTCGTCGGTCGACTGGGCGGTCGACTGTAGGCAGAGCAAAATTGCTCTGTCGGTCGACCATGCGATCGACTGACATGCATTAAACTGCATGTGTGCACTTCGGTCGATCGGGCGGTCGACCGACAGCAAGATCTTTGCTCTCGGTTGGGTCCGGTCAACTGTTCGGTTGACAAACAGAGAGTTTAACTCTCTGGTTGGGTACATCGATCGACCGTTCGGTTGACTGCTATCCCCAACGGTCGAAAATCTGACTATTGGCGGTCGACCGGTCGGTCGACCGGCAGAAGGATTTTCTGCTAAAAAATTTTTCAACGGTTTATATTTCTAGAAGATACATTGAATTTAGATGTTGGCAGGTGTCTGACGAAAATCTGGACTCAA